>PVJH01021949.1:0-37493 GCA_004026705.1 Nesogale talazaci | reverse complement strand
GCTAACATCTGAGCCCTCTGTACCGCAGCCTGTGCTCACTTTCAACTCCCACTCTGTGCAGCGCATTCTGGAGGAGACCAGGGAGTGAGAGGTGCCCATAAGTCCCAGTGGGGGGAGGCTGTGAGCCTCTTGCCCAGACCCTCCCAACACAGCCCCCCACTTGGGACCGGAGTCGCCCCCTCCCCCAGTGAGGCCGTCCCTCTTTGTGCCCCTAAGGTGAATCCATCTCCCTCTTGCCTCCCACCCCTGCCCTGTGTGCCTCTCCAAGGACATCGGAGCTGCCCTGCCAGACATGGGGACAGGGGTGACGAGGAGGCGCCCACGTGCCCAGGCAGCCAGTTCCGGGCCCCGTGGATGCTTCTTTGCATTGGCTAGTCTGCTGACCCTGGGCCCCTGAGTTTCACCGTCTCATCCCCACCCACCTTGGCCCTGCTTCTGGGGGGCTCAGCCGCCATCCGTCCCGGGAGGTCCCAGACTCCTGCAGGCTCTTCCAACCCCCGCAAGCACTGACCGCTCTCTTCCTCCTCCTCCACAGGTATTTTTTTCCATGATGCCATCCAAAGGGCTGAAGAGCATGATTTTACCCCAGGTAGTCACTGTTTCTGCGTCCCGCACGGCGGCTGAGCTCCGCTGGGCTCACAACCAACCAGTGTCCGTCTGCCTCTCTGCCCACAGTTGTCCCTCTACACCTACCTGACGTCCTTCACCATCGTCAACGGGAACACCAGCTACGTGAGTGTGAGAAGGCCAGACACGGGCCGTCTTGCTGGTGTTTCTTGCAGTGCTTGTTGTTTTTTTTTAATTTATCCTGGCTGGGTGGCACGAGGACATTGGCTAAGCATCTCCTTTTGTGTTTCCCTAGCACAATCGCCCACGGGAGCACCTCTTACTGGGAGCCGGAGTCATTGCCTCCTCAAGCGTCTTTGGAGTAAGTATTTTACAAGTCCATCTGATTGGCCAGCAACACAAATGCCTTCTGGACCCAGAGACTTCATGGATGGTCCGACTGCAGCAACTCGGGCAGTCTGAAGAAGGCAGTTTTCTCCCCTGTGTTCAGGAGACCCTGGGGGATGCCCCCATGCTCAGCCACTAACCCAAAGGCTGGCGCTTCATGTCTACCCAGAGGTGCCTCAGAAGAAAGGCCTGGCGATCAACTTCTGGAAAAGCAGTGATGGGAAGCCCCGTGGAGCACAGCTCTGCCCCGAGCACAGTTCTCTGGCTTTGTAAACCTTTCCCTCTGCAGCAAGTGATCCTACTAACATTCTAAATTCCTACATAGATACTCAAATTAAAAAAAAAAAAAGAAATCATTCATTTCAAAACATAGCTCATGCTGCAGGAACACGTGTTAGGTGATCCGTTGTTGCTTTGGGTCTCAGATCCATTAAGGGTTACAAGTGTCAACCCTGGAGCCCTGGCTTCCACCCTGAGGGACTCTGCAACTCTGAGCCCATTCAACCCCGGGAACAGAACAGCAAAACACAGGTTTGCCAGGGTACGCTGATGCCTGGCCCCCCGCCCAATTTAACCCCACAAAGGCTAACTCTCAGCTGTCGGGTGTGTCCAGCGGATGCTGGGCCTCATGCCACACTGCCTCTCTCTCCTGTGTTCCAGATGCTTCCTCACTTGGTGCGGCTCAGGTATGCCCAGAGTAACCCTGCCCTGAGCCTTTTCGTCCGACGCATCTTCCCCATCTTCTTCGTTGGTGAGCGGCGGGAAGTGTTGGAAACATGCCGTCAGAGGCTGGTCTTGGTGGCGCAGAGCATTCCTCACTCCCCAGAGCCAGCCCAGCCCCTGTTCACGATAACAGCCACGGCCTCTGAGTTAGTTCTGTGGTCTGAGAGGTGACATTTGCCCTCCCAGCATCTCCGGTGCTGGCCGCTATCACAGCAATATCACAAGGGGTGGCTTTTGTCAACAGGGTGGGTTTCCTCAGTCTTGGGACCTCTGCAGGAAGGCCCGCTCTCTGGCCTCGTCTCCACCTCGCCAGCCTCTCCTGGAGAGCTCCACTCCACACCTGCCCCACCCCTGTTGGGGTGCCTTCTGCGCCTAACCTGCCCCTTTCTCTGGCTTTTACTTTTTGTTGTGTGTGAGCTGAAGGGTCACCGAGCAGATGTTTTACCTTCAGCACTAAGCACGCATTCTGACCGCCATCGCCCTCCTTTCCCGCATCCTCCCCGTGTTTCCCGTCCCATCCCCTCTTCTCCTACCCTCTGAGCGTTGACATTGGGGCAGGGCCGCTTCTTGGATCTGAAACGGTTGATTCTCCCACCACCACGGGGATGCATACAATAAGCCCCAGGCCAGTCCCTGTCCCAGGAGGGAGCCGGGCTCTTGTGTGCATCAGCTCTGTGATGACTCGGAGGCGTGAAGGGTTAGGGTGCATTATCATGGGACCCGCTCTTCATAGATGGGGTTGTATCCGCAGGGATAGGAGTTAGGACGGAGGGCATGTTTTAGGGGCCTCGCAAGTCAGTCCCTAACCCCCTTTAATGGGCTTGCCCAGGGTGGAAGACAGGCTGGGAGCCCAGATGCCTCTGTAAAGAGTCTCTGTGCAAGCTCTCAGAATGCCTGGCTGCCCTGGCTTCTGACGGTGACTTAGACAATGAGGCAAAGGCTGGAGAGCATTCCCAGGGTCCTCCCAGCAAGCACGGGGTGGCTGGGCCAGCAGCGCCAGAATGTGACCCCCCCCACCCCCAAAGCTGCAAGGTTCCCAGTTTGCAGCTTGACTCGCTGCGATGCCAGGGAAGCCAGGCGACACCAATGGAGCCAGGAAAAGGAGGCGCTTTAGGATGGGGGGGTCGCCCTTACAGTCTGTCTGGGCACCAACGTGGCTGTCTCGGGGATGGGATGGGGTGGGGTGGGGCACCCAGCTGATTCAGAGGAAGGCAGGGGAAGGGCAGACCCTGATCCGTTCCTCTGGGAACTGAGTCTCACCCATCCCGCATGTGCTCTTCCAACCTCCAGCTCAGGTCAGCGCGGTCAATGTGCTGGCCTCCCGAAGCCCGGAGTTGGCACGGGGCATCAAGGTCATGGACAAGGAAGGCAACGTCGTTGGCCACTCGAGAAAGGCCGGGGAGAAGGTAAGGGGCTGTGAGGGAGCTTCGATCCTTGAAGCCATTGCCCTTTTCTCTTAGACTAACAGTATCCTCTGATGTCATCTTTGAACAGAGAAAGGGGGAACTGATTGAAATGATCTGGATGTATAATACCTCCCCCCACACACACATATACAGGGACAAACAACAGAAACACGGGCAAAGGGAGACAGTGGTGGATATAAGAAATGAAAATACTCCCACTCCCACCAGAGGGCAGTGACGCAAAAAAAGAAAAAGAAAAGAATAATAATTTATCAAGGGTGCATGAGAATGGGACAAGGAGGGGGAAAAATGAGCTGATACCAAGGACTCGAGTAGCAAATGTTTTGAAAGGGATGATGGCAACATATGTACAAATGTGCTGGACATGGCGGATATGTGCATTATTCGAAGAGCTGTAAGAGCCCCCAATAGAATGGTTCAACAACAACAAAACCAGAACCATAATTGGATTCGGAGAACATGTGTACCATGAGCAGGAAGCTCTTTTAAGATCCGTTTCGATGGCCTCCCAGAAGCGCTGGGGGCTTAGTGGGCTCAGGTGGAGCTTCTGGCTACAAGGTGAGCTGGGCTAAGCCCCGGCCGCTCCTGGGGAGAAGGTGGAAGCTAACTGCTCCCACGAAGATTCAGTCACGGACGTCCCCAGGGACAGATGGGGATGACATTGACAAGAGGCACCTGAAAGATCAGATGGGCACTTCAGGGCCAGTGAGTGGGTTTCTGTGAGCGACTGGGACTGGCCACCCTGGAGGAACGTCATCCCCACCACCACCTGGCATTGTCACTAAGGGGTCACACCCAGAGACTGCTCCATCTGCAGACGCATCTCAACGAAACTAGTTTGAAGTCTAACAAAGAGACGTCTGAGAGCGGGTGTTCAGGAATGGGCCCCCCTGGAGCTGCTCCAGCTTCCAGCCAGGCAGGCGGCTCTGAGGACTCAGGCCCAGTCCACTCAGCTGCCCGCTCTCCAGAACCCGCCTCGGCCCAGCCCTGCCAGCTCGGTCCGTCTCACCGGGAGGAACTTCACTTTTTGCCCGAGAGCCAACTTCGGGCGAAAGAGAGGACTAGATGGTCTTCTTTTATAAAGGAAAACTTTTATCTCCTACGAATATGGTGTCTGAACCGTGCGTAAGCATGAGCCTGCTGTCATCATCCCCCTGTCACCCAACGGTTTCTGTCCTTTGGCTAAAGTTTCAGAAAGTGCGTAACCGGCAGTATCTGATGGGAACAGGGCACCTTTGGTCCGGTTTCAGGGGCCTCGCTCAGGCTCTTTTCCCCCCCATCGGCCTGGTGAGACGCAGGATGGCAAGCTGTGGGGCGTCATCCACAGCTCTTCTCATTGATGCTGGCTCCGTCCCGCCGGCTGCCCGGGACACCCGGGCGGGACAAGGGGAGAGGCTGGCGCAACCCCACAGCCTCCCGCGGCTTCTCTCCCCGCCTGACATGACTTTACTGCATGTCCCCGAGACGTGATCTGAAAGCCACCCTCCCCGCTCCCCTCAACCCATTAGGGAAAGGGTAACCGTCGGCATGCAGAGGGGCCACCAGGGGGGCTGGTGCCAGGTGAAAGGAGAGGAGTCCAGGAAGGGAGGTCACGGCCAAGTCAGGGCAAATGGAGTGGAAGGACAGCCGGGCAGTGCTGGAGGGACTGCTGGTGGGAGAGTGACGTGTGTGGAGTTGACTCAGTCATACAGGGTTGTGTTCCCCAGTGAACACGAGAGTCAGTGCCAGCCAGTGCGGGGGCGCCCTCCTGAGTCTGTGCAATGCCCTGGCATAGAGAATGCGTGGTTTTGTGGTCGAGCCCAGCGCGGTGTGTGTGTGTGTGTGTGTGTGTGTGTGTGTGTGTGTGTGTGTGTGTGTTGAAAAGACAGCAGAGCCCATGACAGACGTGGAGATGCCCAGGGAAGGGCCTTGGATAAGTCCTCTAGTCTAAGTCTCACAGAGGGGGGTGGGGGTGGGGGCCTTTGCTGGGCCTGCTTTGTTCAAGGTAGAGCCATCTGTGCCACAGGTGAGGACGGCTGGTTTTCCAGGATCCGCACGAGGACTGACGATGAGGAAGTTTTTTGTTGTTGTTGTTTTGTTTTTGTGGGCATCACTGCATTTGGTGGAATGGGCGCTACCCAGCCGCTGCTGGATTTGAACCGCCAAGCCTGCGGGCTGCAGTTCCGCACTCAACCACTTATGCCACCAGGGCTCAGCCCGAGGAAGTTTTAAGAACAAAGAGTTCATGGATGAGAGTCAAAGGCCGACAAAATGATGTGCCGGGGGGATTTTCACCCCCTCCGTGGTCCGCATACGTTCTCTTTCAGAGCAGCCAGCCAGGCTCTCCTGACAGGTTGCCGGGAAAGCCCGCCTCGTCCCCCCCACAGTCCCGATCCTGCCCCTCTGCACTCCTCTTCGTTCACCAAACTCATGGGAAAGGGAAGCACGACTGAGTCCCTGGAGAAAGCTGGAAGCGCCATCTCAGTGCGGTGTAAACGGAGGAGCGCAGAGTGCTCCAGGGGGAGGAGGCGACGGAGCCAGCGTCCTCGTCCGAAGTGCAGACAGCAGTGGGGGCCGCGTGGACCCCACCAGCCTCACGCTTGGTGACGATGAGTTCCCAGCAGCACCTTGTGACGTGTCCTCGGACTTGGCAAAATGACCTCGGACGGCCCCGTCTTCACGTGCAGCCCTGGGAACGGCACAGACAGCCGGGCGGGCTTGCTCAGGTGGTCTCTGCCGGCATTCGTGCAGAGTCGAGCTGCGGTTTGCATGTGTCTGCCACAGGGCTGGAATCCACCCACAGCGGCCTGCAGAGGCTCCCAAAGTGTGGTCGCTGTAGAAGCTGTCTCCTCCACACATGGAGTGGCCGGGGGGTTCGAACTGCCCACCTGCCGGTGAGCAGCCGCGCCCCACCAGCTGTGTGCACTGCGGTCAGGATGGTGAGGGGGGCCGTGGCCCAGGCCTAGATTCCAGGCAAGCGTGTTGTGTGGCATTTTTGAGGGAGAAGGGCAGGGAGGGGGCACGTCTACCCGAGTCTGCCCTGAGTGGCCTCTCCTCAGGAATCACTCGCCCTCCCCGGCTCTCCCCTCTCCCCCAGGCCGTCAAGGAAACAGCCTTTTCCAGAATGGTGCTCCTTGGGGCCTCCGCCTGTGTCCCAGAAGTCCTGTCCTACATTTTCAAAAGGTAAAAGTGGTCCCCTCGCCAACAGCCTCAGACAGCGAGTATGTCCAGTGTGAAGCTGGCAGGAGATGGGGGAGGGGGAAGCCTGAGCTTCAGGCATCTTCTAGTCGAGCTCTTTATGCTGTGGTGCGTGTGTGTGTGTGTGTGTGTTGTGTGAAATCCAGGGGGCCATGTCCTGACACACCAGGAAGTGTTGTGTTCAGGTGCTGCCGCCAGGCCACTGTGCCCAGAATCCTGTGGGT
Organism: Nesogale talazaci; assembly: GCA_004026705.1. Taxonomy (NCBI): domain Eukaryota; kingdom Metazoa; phylum Chordata; class Mammalia; order Afrosoricida; family Tenrecidae; genus Nesogale; species Nesogale talazaci. The sequence continues at coordinate 30,988 of PVJH01021949.1, read as the reverse complement.
GCCCACTCTAGAAGGACAGCACAGGCCCTTTCGGCTCTGATGTGCTCCGGATATTGCTCAGGGCCTGTCCCCCCTCCCCTGTCGCAGCCACATGTCAGTTCCCTGCAGTGCTCTGACTCTACTTAAGGCCACTGGAGAAAGAGGAGCAGACATGGCCCCAAATCTGGGGGCCTGCTACCTCTTGAGAATCAAGAAAGGCCTGATAGGAGCAGCCCTGGGGACCTGGCCAGGCCTGATGTGGTTGTGAGGGTCAAGAAGGCCGACATGCAGCAGCTGGGCCAGCAGAGGACCTGTCGGTGTGGGTGATCGACCTAGGACACACACCCCCTCGCCTTTCACAGGTGTCAACTGCTCTCTCTCTGGCTACACTCAGGTTCCTTCTCCCTGACAAGGTTTGGGATCAGAGATGCAAAACATCCTACCCCAGGGCCAGGTGGGGGGAGGGGGTGTCTTGCACTCAGATCACAAAATCCCAAGGAAGGCTTTTGATGGGCTTATGCCAGGCCATGTGCCCCCCGGGGACTAGTCCATTCTCCCCTGGATGGTGAGGCTAGGATGGGAAGGAAGGCCTCACCAGAACCACCTCTAGAGAGCATGTTTAGAGAATGGGGCAGGGACTTGGGTTGGGGTCACCCCACTGGGTGGATGCAGACAGGGACCACCGGGGTGGGCTGGGGCCGGAGCTCCTGCGGGAATGGACCCTCCAGTCCGCCCCAGGGTGCCTACCTCATGGACAGGCTGCGTGGTGGGGAGCGGGGACCCCACTTTCCCAGTGGCTTTGGGATGCTGGGAGGACCTTAGGGTGGGAAAGCAGCCTGCGTGAGGGCAGGCAGGCTGTTGGTGGCCTGAGGTCCCAACCCCAGAGGGTCAGTGAGCCCAGGCTGAGGACACAGGCTCCCAGATTCTAGGCTGCACTTCTGAATCCTGAGTCTCACCCAGCTCCTTAGCAGGACCTTTGTCAGAAAGGGCTGAGGGGAACATTGGTGGCTCAGCAGTAGGATTCTTGCCTTCCAGGAAGGAGTCCTGGGTTCGCTGCACGGCTCAGGCCCCTTCTGGGCACTGGTCTCCACGTGGCTGTGGCGCTGGGAGCGTTTCAGCAGAGCTTCCAGCCTAAGACAGGCTGGAAAGAGAATCCATGCCCGGCTCTGAATCACAGCCTGCCATGGAGCAAGGGGCCCAGGGCAGGGCCTTGTGTCCCTCTGGGGTCCATGGGCTGGGCCTTGGGGAGAACACGCGAGCCTTGAGTGGTGGGGTTCAGTGAGACGCCCACCACCAATGAGGCCCTGGAAGGCCCGGCAGCCTGGCTGTCTTCTCAGCCTGTGTGTGGGTCAGTAGAAGCCGTGCAAGCTGCTCTGGGCCACAGGGGTTAAGGCACTGCAGACCCAGCCCACCAGCCACTCCACGGGAGGAGGTGGGCCGTGGTTCCATCAAGATGGCGGCTTTGGAAACTCTGGGGCAGTTCTACCCTGTCTGCAGGCTTGTTGAGCCACAGCCGACTCAGTGGCAAGGGGTGTGGTGTGCGTGGGTCTGAGCATAGACTGTCGTGTGGCAGCTGCCTGTGGCGGAGGGTGGCAGTCAGTCTTGCTGGAGCAGGGAGGCCCGGGGAGGGGGGTCCCTGTGAGCAGGGCACCCAGGAGGGGGCTCTCATTGGTGGTCAGCCCTGACCTGTTTGCTGCAGGACCCGGCTTTTCCTGCGGCAGTCGTGGTCGCTTTGGGCCATGAGGATCTCCTGCAGCTTCCTTGCCCTGGGGCTGATGGTGCCCATCTCCTTCAGCATGTACCCCCCGGTCGGACAGGTAAGCACCACCATGTCCCGCTGACGGAGGCGGGAAGGGGGGACTGTGAGAATGCCCAGTTGAGCCAAGGTGGGCATGGAGGTGGTTCTAGGCGAGCTGGGAGGGGACATGGGAACCCACTCAGAAACCGCAGGCTACACTCAGGGCCTCGCTGGCCAGAAGAAAGGCCCATGTCCCACCTGTGCAGTCAGAGAAAACCCAAATATTGAGACGCTGCCTTTAGGGGCTCCTGATTGATGGTGACCATGCACATCTGGGGATTGTCATGAAGGACCTCCCCAAACCCAGTATCATCCAGTCGCAGTGACCGGACAGAATCGAGCAGAGCAGCACCCTAGAGAGTCTGACACTGTCATGGTTAAGAAGCAGGTAGCCTCATCTTTCTCCTCGGATCTTTCTTGAGTGATGTCATCACTGTTACCAGGGTTCTCTGAAAGTGTCTTTGAAGGGAAACAGCAGGAACATACGGAACTTGAAGGGCTAAGACGGGGTTATCTCAGGAGAGACAAGGCTTTCTCCTGAATGGAATGACAGTCTCAGTAACCCACAAGCCCCGTCCTGCCCTGTTGTACCGGGCCGCTGAGTCGGCATCCACTTGAAGGCAGGGAGAAAGAGGAAGCATACTGGGTTTATATTTGAGATTGTCCACAGAGAGTTTCCGGGGGCGATATTTTTGCCCTAGATTGGGCCCCGTGATTAAAGACGGACAACGGAGTGGTGGGTTCTGAATATGACCAGCCTTTCAGCTTCCAAGGGAAGTGCCATCGGCACTCAGAAGGCCCTTTTTTTTGTTGTCCAGATCCAGTGCAGCGGGCTTGAAGAAGCCATCCAGTCTTCAACCGAAGAGACGGAGCTCTTCTACAGCAGGGGTGTGTAGGGGCCACTGCCAGGGGGAGTGCCCCGCTGAGCCCGCTGGGCCTGTGCTGCCCGTGTCTGGGATTCTTAGGTGTGGATGGACGAAAAGAAAGGGGTGGGGTTGGGGGTACGGTGGTCCTGGCGACATGCCCCCACCGGTGTCTGGGGACAAGCTGTGTCCAAATCAGTTTTGTATATTTGTGGGCCGGTGGAAGGTAACTGTACACTGCCTAGTAAACTTGTCAACATTGACACACCTTGTTGGGCTACTGTGGGCATGAACGTGGTTGAGCCGTGGTCTTGGCAAGGGTGGGTCCCAGAGGCTGCAAGGGGCCTTGCCTCCTGTCCAGGGTCCCTCTCCAGAGCCAGGCTGCACAGCACCTGCCCGTGTCCTGTCTGGAGTGCCTTCCCCACTCATGGCTGGCCCCTGCCCGTGTCAGCCAGGGACCCCTGCCTGGGACAGGCTTTCAATTCATCCAAGACAGACCCTCAGGAGTGACTACGAACCCTCGAGTGCCGCTGTTCCTCCGCTCTTCTAGACACATGCTGAGTCTGCACCGCCTTCTGCCCAGCAAGTGGCCTAGTTCCTCCTCCTCTGAAAATGGTGGCCCATGGCCAGGACGAGCCTGCTCACCCCAATTCCAAACCTCCCAGTACCAGGTCCCCTCCCCTGCCCTCAGGTGACTCGTCCCCCCGCCCCATCCCCACCTGCCTCCCTCAAAAGCCCTTCTGCAGCCAGACTAGGACTACGAGGCACTCCCCTCTCTGCCTCTACCCCACCTTCCAGGCTTTTGGGCACCCTTGTTCCTGAACTGCCATCCAAGCTGACCCTGTGCCTGCTGTACTGTCCCCAGGGGGTGTCTCCAAGACCCCGCAAACTCAGCCCTCAGTGGCACCCGGTGGATGAGCTCCTTAGAGACGACCAAGCTCACTGTCTTCGAGTTGATTCCACCTCGCACTGACCCTGTAGGACAGTCAGGGTAGAGCGAGACGGCAGATCGACGACGGAAGAAAGCCTCCTCGGTCTCCCGAGCAGCAGCTGGGGCTCTCAAACTGCCCCACCAGCAAGGCTCCTGTCGTTAGAGAAACCCAAACCAAACGCCCTGCCATCAAGTTGACGCAGACTCGCAGCGACCCTACAGGCCAGGGTAAGAATGCCCCGGCACTTTATAAAGGGCTCCACAATCATCTCTGGCCACTACTCAGCCCGACAGCACCCCCTGCTGGTACAGCACCTCGCCTGCTTGGTTGGTTGGCCTCCAGGTAACCAGCCCTATTTCCCAGCCTGTTCTTGCCATCCAAGCATGCGGGATTCCAAGCACCAGCTTCCCGGGGCATCACGGTCAAGCCTAAGTCAGCTCTCTCTGTGTACTCTGGACATCCAGCTCAATGGGGCCCTGGTCTCAGCTCTGCTGATTTCAGGTAGGGTTTAGTCATCCATCATTGCCCCCAGGATGCCTCCCAAGATCTACAGATGTGGGCTAGGGGCTCCATGCTGTCAGCAAAACCCAAAACCATCGCCATCATGTCGATCTGACTCAGTGACCTTATAAAGCTTAGAACGCTCTAGGGTTTCTAAAGTGGTGAAGTCTTCATGGGAGAATGCTTTTTCCTGTGGAGCAGCCAATAGAATCAAACTGCTTTCCTTGGTTTTAGCAGACCAAGATGTTACCCACTACACTACCAGGACTCCTGTGTCCCACACCAGACTTACAGCCATGAAATCAATTCTGATCATGGAAATAGAGCCTCATCTTTCTCTCCCAGTGAAGCCGGTGGTTTTGAACTGCTTACCTTAAAATTAGCAGCCTAATGTGTAACCCATTAGACCACCAGTGTTTCCAGCCTGTATTTCCTGGGTCACTTCTAGCTAGCGCTGGCCCTGCTGTAATGCTGTGATCCCTCTCCTGGTCTTCCTGGGGATTCTGGAAAGCAGGCACTGGGCCAGCCCAAATCCAGAAGGCGTCTGGCACAGAACCGGCGCGTGCACGCTAACCAACACACCCTCCCCACATGCCCAGGGTACTTACAACTGCAGCCTCCCACTGCCTGTCCCCAGCATGGTGGTTCTTGTCTAGATTTGACCAAAGGGGCTTGCGATGGACTGAGACTGACGGCATCACCTGCAGAAACCACCTGCCAGGTGGTTTACAGGCTTACAGGACACAAAACGGAATCAACTTCAGGATATGGGGGTCAGGAGTGGGTGGGGGGAGAAGCAGGGAACCCCTCTTTAATCTTCAGTGGGTCAGCAGTTGGGAGGACTTTTTTCCTAAAGAGGGCCCAATTCTTCACCTATCTAAATCTGTTAAGTATCAATATGTTCCATTTCTTCATCATGAATTTGGCATTTTAACAACTGTCATCATTAGCTGATAGTTATATCTCCCCCCAAAAAAACGGCAAAAAGGATGTTAGCGTTCAATTTCCATAAAGTGCAGATTTAATTTTTCATTGTTTGCCTCAGTAAACATCATCTCCTTTCAGATCTCCTCCTGCTCCCACCTGAGGAGGAATGTGCTTTTGTCTCTTATTATCATCATCATCATTTTGCTTACTAAAGGTCCAACACTAGGAAGAGAGTTGCCACGTGGACAAGAATTTCTGCCAACATGTTCTGGGTAAGATTTCTAAAGACACCAGTGTTCCTGGAGTGAGCAAGTCTGGTAATGGATGGGAACACGTGAAATCAAAGGACACGTACATCCCGTATACTTCCGTGTGGAGCTGGTCACTTTTGGATGTCTGACTGTGAAAATGGCACCTTAGGGCCCGAGAACAAGTCCCTCCGCACCTGGCCAACTCCCTCGTACCGGAGCTCTTTGGAGACATGTTCTGATCTGGGCCACGAAGGACCTCTCTCCTCTCTCTCCCCAACGTCACAACAGGTACACTCGGAACCTGCTTCTGGTTTCACTGTGCCACGTAGAGACTGGCCTGCTTTCCCGAAGGACAGTACTAGCTAGCCACGGGTTTCATTAGAAGCATGAGAGGCTGAAGTCGGCCATACGCTTACCTCTGCGACAGCATAGATAAGGGTCATTAAAGTTGTCTACTTGAGTATAAAACCTATGCAAAACCCTCATAGGTGAAAAGGTTCAAAGACCGAGGGGAGAAAAGACAACAAAGAAGACATTTTTTTTTTCTTTTACAAAAAAAGTGCGACTGCAGAGTCTTTTGAATGGTCTTCTAGGCAGTTCTACCGAAAACTTAGTCGTTTGGCTCAGAAAGTCAAGTTCCTTGTGAGGGAATGAAGTTCTTCCTCGAAGAATACAAAGCAAAATTTCAGGCCACTTTCTGAATATAAACCATTAGTGTGTGGATACATAGACTGGACGGCTAAACTTAGAACCATGGGACAGGTAGAAGGACCCCAGGCCCAGGCTGTGGCTGCTGCAGTGGCCTCAAACTCCATCCAGCATGGGGGTCTGGGGCCCAGAATGGATCTCTGTCCAGCTCGGAGGCAGGAACACAGCGAACCGGGAGGAAACTGGAGGTTTCCAAGGCTTGGAGAGAAACCGCTAAGAAGAGAGCGTTTCCGGCACGATGTCCAGTGTTTTCCACACGGACGGACGGACGGACTCATCAGAGTGGGAGGGCGGCACTTCCTGTCTCCGGGGTTTTCAGCATGTGCTCGGCGGCTGCCAGATGGTACAGGAAGTTTTCCGTGGCTGGTGGGAACCGCTTCTGCTTTAGTGCTTCCAAATCCAGGGCTGGCTTTTCTCCATCCTCAGAAGGGTTGGCCAAGGACGCGAGGTTGGTCAAGAGCTCTCTGGTTTTGAGAGACACGTCCTTTAACAGAACGGGAAAAGGTGCTGTGGGTTAGCGCCCAAGAATCTGAAGGAAGTCAGTCTGCCCAGAAGAACAGGGAGAGGGTGCCTGTGCATGCTGGTGTTTGGGAGACGAAGGGCCAAAGATCCTTGAGTGTGGATACCTTCAGCCCCTCAGAGCTCTACGTTTCCCCACGGAAACAGGAATGGCCTGTCCCAATCTTCCTCCTAACTCTCACCCCACAGCTCCAGGCTTGAGTCCCTCTGCCCAGAGCGCTCACTGGGCCCTAACTTGTCTTTCCCCAGTCTGTCATCATGGGACATCCGATGACTAGACCCCAAGGGCAGTGTCATGGGCTCTCCCTCGTCTACTTTAAGTGAAAAAAGGCACCTTGATGGTGGGAGTCCGAGGAACATGCACTGTGGGGAAGAGCTCACTGCTAGCCTTTGGCCCTGGCGTGCCAGCCACTGCAGGGTTTCCTCAAAACCTACATCCTACCCTGCTGCTGGCACTAGCGCACCAGGGGTGTCTGTATTGGCCCCACAAAACTGTAGATGAGGCTTCATCTGGGGTAAGCCCAGGAGGACTCGAACACCTGACACCTGGAACACTGCCAGCCACTCGGGTGCTCACGGCAGACACTGCCGATCCACCGCAAGTGGTCCACTCCCCTCCACCCCTGCCTTCCTCAGCACACACCCCATGTACCACAGACTCCATGCGGCTTGTTCCAGTCAGCTGGAGTTTACAAAGCCACAGAGGCGTTTGCCCTCACAGTCTGGCTGGGGAGAGGGGAGGGTGCCCACGGAGGATGGAGGTCTGGGATATCAAGCAGAATCAGCGCCATTTGGCAAGGGTCCTGAAATAGCCCAGCCAAGTGGAATGGAGACCATGCCGGCTGCAATTCCTAACCCGTGGAACCTTCTCTCTGCAATGGGTGCCTCCATGCTCATCACCAGGAGACCAGGATGGCAGCCCCAGGGCATCCAGGCCACCGAGTGGTAACTCGTCTGGGTAGATTACTGACAGGACCGTGGTGGCCCGGCCCCTGCTCCCCATCACCATGGTCACCTTGCAAACCCTCGTCTGGGGCTCTGCCCGCTGCTCGCACTCTCCCATGTCCCTGCACGTGGTCATGAGGGCAGGAGGCACAAACGGAGCCCTTACCTTGATGACCTGGCCATCGGACTTCTCGGGGTCCTCTGCAGACTGGACAATCAGCTGGCCAATTTCTTTATGCAGCTTCCCCATCGCCATGACCTCTGGTGGGAGGAGCAAGGGCATGGTGTCACTGCTGAGACCACTTTAATTACACAAGAAGGAGTGGGCCGCCTGTGAGTGGGGACATCGGCCTGTTGCGAGAAGCAACGGCCAGCGCCTCACGTGTTCCCATTTTGCCACTAGAAGCAGCGGTGATGGCATGCTTCACCACGATGACCCTTCATGTCCCAAACACAGGGAGGTCAGAAGCCAGCCAAGCCTCCCCAGCACCCACCTGAGGAGAAAAACCTAACGAGAACTCCTGACTGGAAATAAATTGTTCTTTGAAGCCCACAGCCTGGTTTCCTGTCCAGAGCTGGGCAGCTGAAATGTTAACTTTCTGGGAGGGGGTGGGGGTGTTGTGAAAGACATGCTTCCGTCAGTTGGCCCTGTGGAGGCCCCTTGGGCACAGGAAATGCCAGCAGCAGAGAGCTGACGGGACATTTCTGTTTGGAGTCCCCAGGAGCAAATGTCCCCTGGATGGTGCCCCAGAGGATGGGTCAGAGCTGCAGATGGCCCTGGGGAGGGCTGCTCTGTTTCCTGAAGCGCCAGCAGGTGGAGCAGCCCTGGCTACACCGGGTCTTCTGCTTCTTTGGCTGAGCCGACAGCACCCTCTTCTGAAGGTCTGGTTTTATTCTTGATTTTTCACCAAGAGTATGCCAGTAGAAGAATGAGTCCTGCTTCTGTTCTTAGAGGCTGCTAAATACAAGCGCACCTGAATCCATCCGACAAAAACGCCCACGTTCAGGGAAAGACAAATGACATCAGATAAGCTGACACTAAGAACTCCCATCTGGAACCAACTTCTGAAGACTGCTCTGGGCACCCTGTCTCCTCTGCTCCATGTGGCTGCCCCTGCTTAGTCTCCCACCGTGGAGGGGATCCTGATGCGTGGAGACCCCTCAGGACAGAGCGGAACTGCTCTTGAGGGTCAGTGAGGCTGTAACTCTGGACAGGAGCAGACGGCCTCATCTTGCTCTTGTGGAGCAGCTGATGGGCTTGAACCACTGGCCTTGTGGCCCAAGGCCTACCCCACAGTGCCACCTGCATTTCTCGGCTGTAGCTTAGAACCAGAGATGCCACAAGAATGCCTTTTCTTGGTCGTTAGCGCCAAGGGCACTTGAGCATATAGAGCTCAAAAAAGTTCCATGCAGGAGTTACATGTGGTGGCAACTGTACACAAACTAGTCACTGCCTTTCAAGATCGAGAGTCCAAATCCTCGCCTCGAAGGGACCTCACCTTACTCATAAATGGAGTAAGACAGAAGTGCCCATGTGTGATTCCTGGGATCAAGTCCTAGAAGGCATCCCTCCCACGGCCTCTACCACCTGTGAGGCCACTCAAGGGGCCCCATGTGGAGGAACCGAGGCCTCCTGCCAACCACCCCACGAGGCGGCTGGGAAGTGGACCTTCCAGCCCCAGTCAGAGGACTGCAGCCACCACCACCACTTTGGTTAGAAGTTTCTTGGCGACACTGAGCCAGAACTGCACAGCGAAGCCACTTCTGAATCTCTGACCCACTGGAGCCTATTTCTGTACGACAGCACCAAGTGTAGAGGGGGGTTATTAAGCAGCCAGCCCCTACTGAAAAGTAAAAAAACAAAATAACACACACACACAAGAAAAAACAAGATATAAAGACTACCTTGCTACTCTAAGGCTTGCATAAGGAACTAGAACATTCTGCTAACTGGACTAGGTCTGCAAGAAGAGCTACAAAAAAAAAAATCCTTCCAGTTTCCCACAGCAGGTTAAACCGGGAGTCGTAGAGAAAAGCGGCCATGAGAACATCACCTTCCTAACTTCTCAACAGATGGAAGGCGAGCACGCACCTTTGGCAAGGGGCGCGATGGTGACCTCACTCTCTGCCAGGTTCACAAACACATCATAGAGGTCTGGTCGGTTGCTCACTTCCAGGTCTGTGAATCCCGCGATGTAACCTGCAGGTCAGAGGTGATGGGAATGACTGAGGTGTGAGAAGACTCACACCAGAAGACTCACCGCAGACGGCGAACAGATCCAGAAGGCAAGGAGGCCCCCGCCATGGACTGCTCTTCACTGGCTGAACCAGGAACAACGTGGAGGGAGGTGGCTTCAGCTACAAATTTCAGTTCACAGACAAGAAATACACCAGGGATCAGGGAAACACGGGAGTTGGAGCCAGCAGACCTTAGGATCCAGTGCTTTCCCCTGGTTGTGGGGTCAAGGCCACAGTGTGGGACTGGATTGGCGGTTCAAATCCAGCAGCTCCTCCTACTCTCACCAGAGGGCAGTGATGCCCCCCCCAAAAAAAAATAAATAATTTTTGAGACATGCACATACCAAAGTCAACTGGATTTTACCACAGTTCACAAAGACTGTTCTACGCCGTATTTTGTGAGTAGTGACTGGCATGTTAAAAACTCATGAATAGCTCTTCAGGTAGAACTTTTGGTCTCTCTGTATCTAAGGAAGAAGAGTGGTGAACGTCAGAGAGCACACAGCAACAATGAGTCCAACGGGCCACTCAGCCATCAGCCTCCACGAGCCTGACCCCAGAAGAATTAGATGGTGACCAGCTACCGCTACCAACGGATCCGGAAGGGGTCACATTTGAAGGTACTGGATAGAGTGGGGAAAAATGCAAAACAAAACTCAAAATCATAAAAGAGGCCAAGCTGGCTGAGCCCTGGTGGCCTAGTGGTTGTGTGTGGGACTGCAGCCCACGGGGTTGGTGGTTCGAATGCAGCAGCAGCTCTCAGGGAGCAAGGCTGGGCTTCCTACTCCTACCAGGGCAGTGATGCCCCCGAAAAAAAAAAACAGTGACCAAGCTTGCTGGCCAGCTAGAGGCTGGTGGAACTCCAAGACTGTGGCCCTTAACCACCCTTTAGGTCTCAAATTTCTGCCGGCGTGCTAACACTAATGAGGTGCACCCGACTTAAGTCTGATTGACCATTTCAGATCAATAGGGGAGCATTTCACCCAAGGATACGTCCAGAAGGGTTAGGAAAGGAGGAGGAACGGAAACAGGAAAGACGACTTAAAATGGATGAAACACACTGACAGCAACAAGCACCAGCCCCAGGCCCTCCACTGTGAGAAAACAGGCTCTGAGACATCCGGCTCCCGGCTCCCTGCAGAGAGGAGAGTCCACAAAGAGCTGAATTCTGGGCCCACTCACTGGCTTTCTGTTCGGAAGTCAGACCCCAGCCTCAGGCACCACATAAGAATGGAGAAGGGGCTGAGCCCCGGTGGCGTAGTGGTTGTGTGCAGGACTGCGGCCCACTGGGTTGGAGGTTCAAATCCAGCAGCAAGGCTGGGCCTCCTACTCCCACCACCAGAGGGCAGTGATGCCCCAAAACAAAACAAAAAGAATGGAGAAGCTGACACCAAGGGTTCAAGTAGAAAGCAAATGTTTTGAGAGTAACGATGGCAACAAATGTCCGAATGTGCTCGACACAATGGATGGATGGTGACAGTAGTTGTAGGAGCCCCCAATAAAATGATTAAAATAATAATAATAATACAAATAGGCCAGAAAACCTTTTAAACTCTTCTACCTGTAGAATTTTCTTTAAAAAACCTTAAAACTGTTAAAAGGAAGTCTAATAAGTTCTAACATGGAAAACTGAGAATTCAAGACACCATCAGGAAGTTGGGGAAGTGGGGGGAATCAAGGTGGAGAGTGTTTCAATGGTCTCATATAGTCTGAATATATGGAGACAGTCTATCAACCATTAAGTAAAAAGGACAGCGACAAATTGAGAGAGATTCAGCCATTTTGCAGACGAGAAAGGAGAAATGCCAAGATAAATGGATCCATTCTGACGCAGCATGTTGTACCACGGCTACCTGGGGTCCCAAGGCTAGAAATGTTTGTAGAAGCCGCCTCGTCTTCCTCTCAGGAGCCGTCGGTGGGTCCCAAGCACTGAGCTGTGGTTAGCGGACCCCACTCACCCCACAGTACAACACAGACAGCCGTTTAGCCGCATCGGGAAATCAGGCAAATGCCAATGAAGCCACAGTGAAATACGACAAACACCCTGCCCGACCCCCCCAGCAGGCTGGCATCCCCCATTCTAAAGGTGGCCAGCACCAGGTGCCGATCACAACATGATGCTGTCGACTTCTCCACTGACAGGACAGCAAACTGGTCCTACCTGGGAGAAGCAAGCTGGCATCATGCAGCCCAGATGAGGATTTATGTCCTTTCCCCCAACCCCCTGGCCACCCCGGCCATTCTCATTCAGACTCACAGTGAGCCCAGAGGACACAGAACTGCCCCCCAGGCTGCCCAGGGCTGAGAAGCTCTTCGGAAGTAAGCTGCCAGGGTGTCTCCCGAGGAGGGGCTGCTGGGGTCCAGTTCTCAACTTGTGGGTTGTGAGCCCGGGGGAGGTCGCACAACCCTTTCACAGAGGTCACCGGACTCATAACAGTAGCAAAATGACAGTGATAACGTAGCACCGAGAATAATTTTATGGTGGGGGGGGGGGGTTGTCACCAGAGCATGAGGCACCGTATGAAAGGAAATAGGAAGGTTGAGAACCACTGATAGTTTCCAAGGCTTTAAGTCCTTATGGAAGCAGATAACCTCATCTTTCTCCAGTCCAACCCTTCCCATACGTAGCTTACATATTTCAAAGAAATCAGAGCTCCCTTGAGACAGGAACCCCCAGGGCTTCCTACAGTGGACTACTTCCGCCCCCAGCCCCTCGGCTACCTGGGCACATCTGCAGGGCTTCCAGCTCATCGGCGCTGAGGTGCACGTAAGAATGGAGGGTTGTCCAGTCCTGTCGGTGCCACACCAGGGCAGGCAGGGTCCTGAGGAACCAAGGCAAGTACTCAGATGGGCAGCACCTTAGAGGCCACACCCATCCTCCCCCTCTCCTCTCAGTCCCACGTCCAGCTCTGCAGGCTCAACACCCAAGGTGGCGCCTACAGGAAAGAAACAGGTCGGAAGTTTGCTGTTTGAGATTTCCGAGTCCGGCCTAATGTGCAAAACCCACTTTCTGTTTGTTGGGATATAGGACAAGTTTCCTTAAGGAAAACTTTGGGCCAGCTGATGCTTCTCGAGTTTCTTGGCTACTGCGCGAAGCTGTGTTGCTTCATTATAGATGGCCTCGCGAGTCCCTGGTGCCCTGCCGGGGAGCTGGGGACATTCTGGGGGAAAGGCAAACGATGAAAGCAAAGATAGCCAGGGTGGAGGGGCGGGTCCAGAACCCAGACTGAGCAGGAGGCCAACTCGGCCATCTTTTTTACGACCTGAGAACTGTGCCTGTACAAGAGTCCTTTTTGTAGAGGGGCAAAGTACGCCCCCTTCAAACAAACTACTTCCGATCTTCACAGGTGCCTTAGAAGCGAGGCAAACTGAAGTGAACTCCGTGCCGTTGAGTCGGTGCAGACTCAGAGCCCCCTACAGGACAGGGTTGAACTGCCCCTGTGGGATCCTGAGACCACCGCTGTTTACAGGGGTGCCGCCTCTTGCCCTCCAAACTGCTGGTGGCTTCCAAATGCACACCTTTCTTTCGAAGTGCAGTCAGATTCATAACCCTTGCGCCACCAGGTTCCTTAGAGGTGGGAGTGTCTTTCTTTCAGAGAAACTGAAGCACAGAGAGGTTAAAGATCTCTTAGGTTGAGCCAGGGCTATTAAGCTCCTCTCAGGATTTTTTTTTTGGGGGGGCACGGGGCATCATTGCTCTCCGGTGGTGGGAGTAGGAGGCCCAGCCCTACTGCTGGAATTGAACCTCCATCCCAGTGGGCCGCAGTACCGCGCACAAGCACTATGCCACCAGGTCTTTTGACTATACAGCCTGTGCTGTTCACGATCTGACCACTTAGCTTCTCCGGGCCTCACATTCCTCATGAGGGGAGGGCTCTTGTCCTGAGTAAAATGTAATAATTTAAATCGCCTTTTATAATGCCTGGCATTATGGAGTCAGCAGGGCACACATGCTGGCTTCTCTCTTTAACAAAACAAAACAGCTACAAATATTCTGCATTGATTATAAAATATAAGATTCTGGCATCAAGGTCAACGACCCTAACCTAGCTTGTGAAGTCCACATTTTGGTGTGTAGGAACTGGAAGCAGAAATGCTCCTGAGAAGCCATTGAGGGCGCACGCCGTGGTGTCTCCCCTCTAGAGAAGAGAAGAGGGATGAGGATCGGAGACGCATGGGAAGAATCAGCCCATCCGATCAATTCCAGCTCGAAGTGACCCCACAGGACAGAGAAGAGGGGCTGATGAGTGTGAGACTTTCCATCTTTTTTTTTTTTTTTTTGGGGGGGGGGCATCACTGCTCTCCGGTGGTGGGAGTAGGAGGCCCAGCCCCACTGCTGGAATTGAACCTCCGTCCCAGTGGGCCGCAGTCCCGTGCACAACCACTACGCCACCGGGGCTCAGCCCGAGACTTTCCATCTTTACAGGAGTAGAAAGCCTTCATCTTGCACCACAGCAGATGGTGATTTTGAATTGCTGACCTTGTGGTTAGCAGTCCAATGTATAGCCCACTACAGCAGCAGGGGTCCTCACAAACCAAGGAACCCCACAAAGAGCCCACAAACAGAAGGGCAGAGACCTACATGGTGTCCAGTTACTACTACCAACTGCTCTGAAAGGGATCAAGGTAGACGATCCTAGACAGAGTGGGACAAAGATGTGGAGCCAAATATCGAGAAAGAGGTCAGGCTTGTTGGGAACAGTCCTTGGGAACAGTCCTCGGTCATCTGTGGCTCGATTCTCAGCCACGCTTACAGTCTGACAGACCAATAAGAGGAATAACAGCATTACAGACACCTCAATGCGATACAATTATAATCAGCCACCGGGGCTCAGGAGGGGAGCTGTGGAGGGGCCGTGAGTTATGTCCTGGGTGGAGAATCCCAAGGCCAGCAGTTTGAAATCACAAGCAGCTCCGAGGGTGGAAGATGAGGCTTTCCTCTCCCATAAAGTGCCAGTCTCGGGAACTAACAGGGCTGCTTTGGGTTGGGATCATTGCTTCCACGGCAGTGAGTTTGGGGAGTTGCAGGGCAGGATTAACCCAAGGCCCATGTTGAAAATGGTCAGGACAGGAGGAAGTGAGGTGAAAATGGGAGGGGAGACGGGATGAGCTGAGCATAGCTAGCCTGGGGGGGATGTGGTGAGTGAGATGAAACTCCATGTGTGAGAATCGCTGAGTGGGAAACTGATGATCTGCTCTGCATACCTTCACTCAATTCACAATAAAAGTTGATTGATAAATACAATCAAAGATATTTTTTTAAAAAATGAATAAATGAAGAGCTTTTGGTAAAACAGAACAGAAGGGGCTGAGCCCCGGTGGCGTAGTGGTTGTGCGCGGGACTGCGGCCCACTGGGATGGAGGTTCGATTCCAGCTCCATGGAGCAAAGGCTGGGTCTCCTACTCCCAGCACCTGAGGACAGTGATGCCAAAAAGAAAAAAAAAGAACAGAAGGAACAACTCACTTTAAAACAGAGGTTGGCAACTCCATGGCCCACAAGTTTGCTGTCTGTTTCTGTAAATAAAGTTTGGCGGGCTCAAGTTTGGCGGGCTGAGCTCTGGTGGCGTAGTGGTTGTGCGCGGGACTGCAGCCCACTAGGACAGAGGTTCAATTCCAGCAGTGGGGCTGGGCCTCCTACTCCCACCACCAGAGAGCAGTGATGCCCCTCTCCCCCCCCCCCCAAAAAAAAAAGTTTGGCTAAAAGCCGGCCACCCTCATTTGTTAAGTCCCGGGTCTTGCATTGGAAAAACCTGCTACAAAAGACCTCTTTGCAGTGTTCACCAAGCAAAGCCTGCCACATTGAAGGTCACGGTGTGCCTGGCTCAAGCCCGATAGGTAATTTCAACCACCTCGTAGGTAAGCTGGCCAATGAATACGGAGAATTGATGCCGTAGGCTATGGGGTTGGTGAAGAAGACTAACTCTAGGATGAACTACCAGAAGAATGAACAATTCTGTTGGGGAAGGTTCACCACTATTTTCCTCGGAGGTGAGGCTGGCGAGAGTGTCTCTGTGCTTGGGACATGTTACCAGGAGGAGGGTGAACATAAAAGAGGAAGTCTCTCATGGAGAGGAAGGGACATGGCGACGACAACTGCCTGAAGCAGCAATGGCTGGGAGGACGACTCGGGCGCGGGCAGTGTTGTATGCTGCTTACAGCTGCTTCTACGAAACCACAGCACAGTGAGTGACCACAACCCGACCGAGAGGGCAGGTCCGGCGAGCCTGAAACACTCTGTCCCTTTGGAAGAGAGTCTGCTGACGCCCTGCTCTAGAATGTTCAGTGTTCCAAATTCCAATCAGTTAATTAGATACTAGGTTATAGAAATAGGTAACAATCTAATAATAGGAATCCTTCTTCATCTCCCAGTCCAATTAGAACCTGCCCAAGTTCCAAAACCTTGAACAATCGGGGCTAAACCAAAGCATTAGATCATAATGGTATTTCATGTCCAACCTATCACATTCTGGTGGGCTAAGTTCTGGTGGTGTAGTGGTTGTGTGTGGGACTGCAGCCCACAGGTTGCAGGTTCAAATCTAGCAGCAGCTCTCCAGGAGCAAGGCTGGGCCTCCTACTCCCACCAGGGGGCAGTGAGGCCCCACCTCCAAAGCAAACAAACAAACGAACAAAAATAGAATTGAGAAGTTATCACATTCTGGTGATACCAAATGTGGGACACAACAGAGACTTCTGAACTGGCTGCCAACCAAGCTGCACTTGTTAACGGTTAGCGTCCATACCTGGTAAACTCCTGAACAGCTTCTATGCTTGGATGGTAAACGACAATTCTTTTTCTTAGCATCAGTGCTGTGTACAAGATTACAGTTTCCATTCCGAATTGAGATACAATATCTTAAAAAGAAAGAAAGAAAGAAAATAGAATGTTACAGTATTCAATACAATCAAGAACTCACTGCCTTTCTGACGCGACCTTACAGGACAGAAGAGAACTTGGTCCTTGGGCCGCCAAGTCTTTTCTTCTTTATAAGAGCAGACTGCCTCGTTTTTTCCCCCTTGGAGGGCTGGTGGTGGGTTTGAACTACCGACCTTGGGGTTAGGTCAATGAGCAAGAACTGCACTGCCAGGGTTTCCTATTAAACACTAAAGAAGAGAGTACAGTCTTTATCAGAAAGAACTCTTGTGATCAGAAGGCAAAACTCTTTGTAGTGGAGAGAAAACATTTAGGAAAATATTTTGGCAAGCACCAAACCCACTGCCCAGCCTATTGTCCTCAAGTCAATTCCCTACTGGTGGCCCTGTGGGACAGAGGGCAGAAACCCTGTAAGTGGTGGATGGGTCTATGCATCTACTTACTAGGACGACGAGGAACAGCAAAGTGCCGACCGCTGCCCTGGGAGACCCCATGCTGGGCTCATGGAGCACACCAGGCTCCGGAGATTGAATGATGGAACTGGTACCAGCAGTCTCCTGCTTCCTGACAACTGACTGACTTTAAAAACACCGTTCCACGGCCTCCACACACCCAACACACAGCCACACAAGTCATTACTTGAATCCATGTAAGTCAGCATGGTTCACAGCTGAATATCTCAACCGCTCACGGGGCTGTAGGTAAAGTGACCAGATGTCCCACTTTTGGTGGGACAGTCCCGATTTCAAACAATTTCTCCCGCGTCCCACTGAGTTTTTAAAAAAGTCCCAATTTTTGGAAAGAATGCACAACAAGCTAGGTAATGGCAGGAAAAGGGGAAGGGAATCTACGCCCTGTACTACCACCCCCACCCTGGTCAATGGTGTCCCGCTTTACCAATGTTAAAATCTGGTCTCTTTACTGTAGGGTCTCAGGTGAGGACAGGCAGGCATGGGGAGAGGAGGTGCACCGGGACCGACATCTCCTTTAAGCTGCCTTCTCCATCCTGAGGACCTGCGGGCTGTGGCACAGCCCTGTGCCGGCCTCGGCCGGTTTGGAAACTCCAGCTGAGACAGAGGGGCTAGGAGTTGCCCTCTGGGCAGGAATGTCAGAGCTCCGGGGATAGGAGTTACCTGCCAAGATCAAAGGCGAGGAAAGTGCGCGCGATCCGAGCCATGAATTCAGCCACAAGGGAAAGAATGCTTGTCTCACAGAGTAACGTGAGCGACCACCGGAACCTGAGCTCCAGCTCGCCTGTGAAAGGGAGAGGCTGAAGGCCGTGAAGCGTGGAGACAACACCAGGACCCAGGGAGATTGTCCTTGACCTGAGGGCTGTGTGGTTGGGATGGGTTTGGTTTTCTTTGCAGTGGTAAAAATATGCACATCAGGCTGAGCCCTGGTGGCGTAGTGGTTGTGTGCGGGACTGCGGCCCACAGGGTTGGCGGCTGAAATCCAGCAGCGGCTCTCCAGGAGCAAGGCTGGGCTTCCTACTCCCACCAGGGCAGTGATGCCCCCCCCCCAAAGAAATATGCACAACAATGCATACCCTAATTGAATGATCTCTGCCGACCTGCCCCGTGTTCTGCTCCTTGTTTACCTTTGATGGACCCTGCGAGATAGGCCTTTCGGGCATCAAAGTCCTTGCTAAGGAAGGAGCCGTTTTCCTCGGTCTGGCAGACCCCCTTGGTGAGGACTGCAATGTAGCTCTCCATCATTTTCACCGGGCTCCCATGCTTCAGGTACATTCTGGAAGAAAGGGCAAAGACCACGGGGTTGTACCCAGGAACCAGGAGAAGTGTCCCACGGCTATGCATGGGCATCTGCTACAGAGCTTCCAGCCAACTTGCTAAGGCATCTGAACAGTTACTTCGATGGCACTTATCACCTCTACAATTTTCCTTGGAAAGGTGGACACGCCTGGGGCAGTCAGCTCACCTTCCAGCCCCCAGAGCTGCCTGCTTTCAGCCACTGGGGCAGGAAAATGGCCCCGGGACTCACAGAGGCACCATTATTCCTGAACACAGGGTAGACGTAGGCCCTGCATTCAAACAACAGGTGCTCTGAGTCACAACTCTGGTGTCATTGCTGGAACTGCCTGTGACGGACGAGGAAGGAGTCACAGCCATTGTTCCCGGGGAAAGCAGTCATGAGCCCGCGAACCCATACTTATCATCAGAGCTGCCAGAGGGGGCTATATTTAGATCATTAAGAAACCAAGGCGCCTCTTAAAGTTCCTGGTGCTAAACGTACGGGAGCTACGTCCTTTGCTCAGTTGCATGTGCAGAAAACGCTGACAGGAAATTGACTGCCCTGGGGCTCCCCTGTGGTGTCTGGGAAGAACCCTCAGTAACCTTTCCTGCGGAGGTACGAAGGGTCTGTTAGGTAGCTGAGCGGGCAGGAAAATGAGAAGGCGAGAAAGCTGGAGCTTGGGACAGTGCACTTGCGCACCGCGTGGACAGCTGAGTGAGGGGAAGGGCAAGTGCTTTACCCGCCCACCACATGTGGGCGGCCCCAAGTGGGTCTTTAACACCACATCCTAGAGGCAAAGATGAATGAACGCGGTACCAAACCCTTGGCCACCGTGTCCACTCCGACTCACAACCACATTGCTGGACAGAGTGAGTTTCTGAGGACCCTTTGAGTTCTGAGGACGTCATGTCTGTCTTGCCTGGAGTGACCCACCAACCTTCGAGTCTACAGGCAGGCACCTGACCGTCAGGCCTCCTAAGATACGCTAAGATACACTCTTCAACATCTCAATGAGGGGATTCAAAAAGTCTGTGGGCAGACTCCATTATTTTTATATCCCCTGGACATTCTGAAGCCCGCTTGTATCAGCTATTCGACTCTATGAAAATCCAACATGCGGATATGCAAAGAAAACATCTCTGCTCAAAGATACTGTTACTGGGGGTGGGTTAAGCTGGGGCCTCGGGGGCTGGAGTGCAGAAGACTGCTTCCGCCCTCTACGGCTTTGCAAAACTTGCTTTATTCTTAACCATGGCCTGACGTGACTGATAACCAAACGTTAAAGTGCCATGTGATGTAGAGAGGCAGCAAGAGAGGGAGGCCCCCCAAGGAGACAGAGCAACACACTGGCAAGAACGACAGCCTTGACTATCTCCTGTTGCTTGTACGGTCACTCTGAGTCGGAACCGACGTGAAGGCCCCAGCGGCAATACGTGTTTGCCGGTAACAACTGAAATGTACCCGCGTGAGGACAACAGCATGGGAGAACAGGCAGGGTTAGAGGCACAGGGGATGGCAAGAAGGACATGGCTCGCTTCCCTTGCACTGAGACGGGAGAGGAAGACCCGGAATGTTACAAGCCCAGGTACTGAAAAGAGCATCTGTAGTGCAACACCACCACAGCCCTGGAAAAATCCAGAATGCACAGGGCAGCCGCTGAGAGGGGAAGGCTGGAGTGCCAGGACACCGAGACACAAGCCAGAGGCTGCAGCCCAGGGCACTGTGTGACTGTGTGGCCCTCGGGGCTCTCCCCAAGGCAGGAAGTGGGACCCCACCTAATCTTGCCTTCTGCTGCCTTTCTGGAGTGCTGTCATGTGGGTCACAAACTCACAGCTCCTCGACAGACGACAGAGCAAAAGCTTGCCTGGCCCTGTGCCACCTTGACAGGTGCCCTGTGGCAGCCACGGTGTTAATAAAGCTCATCTCTATCACGAACCCTCCACTTTCTGAAAGCGTGATGCCGTTCTTTTTCAAGGGACTGGTCACTCACGCCCGATAACCTGCTCAAAGCACCAGGCATCAAGTCATGCTCTCTCATTTCCAAGGGGCATTCTGGCTGTACTTCTTCTAATTTTTTGGGTAGTCCATAGTACATTCTGTATTCTTCACCAACACCATAATTCAAAGGTTGAAGCTACGACATGGTCAAGAGGCAGTTGTTCAAACAGAATAAGGGAATACTTAAAGGTTTAAAATCAGGAGAAGAGTGTGTTAAAGTTAGAAGCCCAGGTGGCATAGTGGTTATGCACCAAGGGTTGGCGTCGAAAGATGGGGTTTTACTCCCACAAAGAGATAAGAGTCTTGGAAACTCACAGGGGAGTTCTGCCCTGTCCGGCAGGGTCCCTGTGTGGCATCGCCATCCACTTGATGGCACGAAGTCTGACTGCGTAAAGGTTGTGCTTTGCACCGTACTTATTCCATCAGGTCTTGGGGCCAACGGTCCAAGATGCTGGACACGAAGGACTCAGGACTGGAGAGAGATTTATGGACAATCTGTCGTACGCAGATGGCAGGGCCATGCTTGCTGAAAGTGACATGGTGATCAATGACTACAGATGCCCCATCCACAGGAAAGCTTCAACCACAAGTGCTGTTATCTCGTCGATTGCAACTCACAGCGGCCCAACAGAACAAAGCAGAATGGGCCCTGGGGGTTCCGAGACTGTAAAATTGGTGAGAGAGAGAATAAGCGGATGGCAAAAAGCAAAGGAACATGATGGGGTGCGGGGGGTAGGGCTGGCGGGAAGCGGGTCAGCTAACAACAACCAGTGAGTACAAGGAAGGAGAACCCTCCTGGAACTGACTGTCGTGACGGTTATGAACGTGACTGAACTCTTGAAACGTATGCGCTAGGACGGATAGGTCTCTGAAGTTGTCAAAAATAAACGAATTTTTTAAAAAAAATCTATGGGACTAGAATGCTTCATTCGCCCAAGAAATGGCCAGTCGCTTCGAACCACTAGCCTTCTCCAACACTTAAGGCCCAGTGTGCCTCCTCACAACTGGCCCAATGAGCAACGTCAGGGTAAGTGCAGAGAAGACCGGGGTTGTCAAGGGTGCCATTTTACTGTAAGCCGCAATCCGCGTCCACGGAAGCTGGACTCGAGAGCAAATGATGCCCTGGATGGGGCCAGTCTGCTACCCAGACCTCCTCCAAGTGTGTAACGCCACGGTTCTCCACCTTCCTCCTGCCACCACCCCTCCATACAGTGTCTCAGGTTGTGGGGACCACCCCCACAACCATAACATCACTTTCATTGCTTCTCCATCACTGTCATTCATACTGTTAGGAATGGGACGGCCCTGTGGAAGGGTCGTTCAATCCCCAAAGGGGTCTCGACCCACAGGCTGAGAATGGCTGGTTGAAAAGCAAAGCTGTCGCTCAGAGGAGGAAGGTGTGCGGCGTCAGCCAAGCACCGGCATATCTCACAGTGCTTCCTATGCATCCGGGAAGCTGGGCAATGAATACGGAAGACCGGATTGAATGATGGTGTTGCTGCCTCCTGGACCACTGGACCCTGACCCATCACATCCACTGGAAGCACCTCTACACTGTGCTTAGTTCACAGCTTCTCTACCAGCAACAATGATGTTCATTCGTGTCAGCAATGCAGAAGACAACTGCTGAGATGGCGGCAGACATTAAATCGTGTGACTGCAATTCATCTCTTGACAGCAAGAAGTCTTTCCTGCCATGAGTGGTTGCAAAAACAGGAAAACCTCAGTTCAAGACGCCACCTAACTGAAGCCTGTAAATGAGAAGGAGGTGTTCTGACCTGGGGTTATGTGTGTGCGTATGTGAACAGTCAAAATGGCAACTATGCACTGAGCAGACAGTCCCAAAACACACCTACCCGCGCCCTCCCCACTTAAGAAAACAGCTGCTTAAGGAAAGCACCTGCATCTAGAATTACAATTCTATCTAGTGAAAACAGTACTTTTGAAACCCTAAAACTGCAAATATCTCTAATTTACAGGGTCAGCACCCGTAACAGAAAGGGGGTCAGGGAGAATTCATTAAATTCATTAGGTCTACTTACTGTGCCAAGGAAGTAGATTCAGTACATTTTAGGGCATTTTTTTTTTTTACATCAGCTGGAGCAAAACTAAGGTTCTGCTTGAATCACAATTCACCAAGTATGGGAAACTTCCCACCCGCCTCCTAGTTCCAGTTGATGGTTTCCTGTGTATAAACATTCTTCAGAATGCTCAGTGCCTCTCCCCTCACAGGACTCCCCCACACAGATACTGGCATGTAGGGCCCAGCTTACTATTTGACGGACACTCAATTTAACCCAACCTGCTAAGGGATGGTCTGCCTTGGAAACAGGCAGACATAACAGATCCAACGTGGCCAGTAGCTCAGACTACCTGGGAACTACAAGAGCCGTGCAGGTGACAGCCTTGTCCCTTCCCTGACCATTTCCCCAAGGCAGGGCCTCAGTATTCTCAAAGTAGAAGGCCAGGCCTCCCTTTACCACACAGTCTTATCACAGCCCCTGGGGAATAAGCCAGGGAGACAAAGCGGAACCTGTGGGGCAACTACTTAGTGAGCTCTTCATTTGTGCGAATTAGCATGTAATACAGTTTTTATACAGACCTACACAAAATCCTAGTGAAGGCGGCATATTTCTCTGGGTTAAAATCTTTGGCGGTCAGAACAATAGAAAAATGAGTCACCTGTCCAAGAGAAACAAACAAACAAAAGTACGCTTTTTAAAAAAACACTTCAATAGAATTCATTTCTTAATACTACATTCTAACAAGGCTCTTGTATAAGACATGCCAGCTTTAAAAGGAAAAGGTCAAAATGCAGTACAAAAAGCCCTCATTTGCATCCTTCTCTTGTTCTATGGGCAGGTCTAAACAAGGGGGCTTCAAAAAGTTTGTGATGAGAAGAACAGGAATTTGCCTACCAACTTTTTGAAACTCTCTCTCTCTCTCTCTCTCTCTCTCTCTCTCTCTCTCTCACACACACACACATACACACACTCACACACTCTCTCTCACACATACCATTTCCCACATGAGAATGCAATACTTAAAGAGCTGGATCCTCACCCCCACCCCAAAGACCTCCCTTGCTAGAAATAAAAACCTCACAAAAATATTTCTCAATCTCGTGTCACAATGTGAGCTCTTACTTAATGGCCCCCAACCTCATCAAAGCAGAAAGACCAGGATGTTAAACTCCAATCTACCAATTTAGCAAATCTTTTTGCATTAATGATATAAAAACAAAATACATCTCAAAAGTAATCATACAGTTCCTGAGAAGGTCCCTTCTCTACAAAGTGATGCTTCAAGGGCACTGCTAGAATAAACTTCACTGAAATATAGAGTTCTGAGACTACAGGTATACATTCCTGATAATCATATACCTCATAAGCCCATATGGGACAAAATTCCAAAACTTACAAAAGGGAAAGAAATTCAACATCCTTTTCTTTAAATCAATAATCCTATTTTCAAATATAAGAAGTCTCGCTATATCTTAATTTGCTACAATTTGGCAGTGTGAGATGTAACACATGGGGCAAAGCACGTGACAGGTGCATCAAGAATTACAAAGACTTAAATAGTCACTAAGCAGAGAGTTTATGATACAGTGAGAAGTACTTTGGGGGCACATGTTCTAATCCTAATTCTATTTTGGCAGTTTCTCAACCGTTGTCTTCCTGCCCTTTGAAACGTGGTTCCCTAAATTGTGTCTACTGTCTTTGACGTGCTTCAGTTCGTGGCACTGGCCCTTACGGGCGACAAGACTCCTACCAGGAGAGTGCTGGAGGACCGGTCACTTTTGGGGATAACGTAGTGGACTGGGATAAGGCACCTCCACAGTGGTCACTTCCTAGTTTTCAATGTGTCGTGTTGACACTATCCATCTCACCCAGAAAGTCCACTCAACCCATGATTTCTTTCATTTCCCTTTCTAGTCTCACGGTATCCTTACTGGGGTGGGGCGTTTTTCCCTATGCCAACAATAAGTGTATCTTTTAAAATCGTGTCTCGGGCTGAGCCCCGGTGGTGTAGTGGTTGTGCGCGGGACTGCGGCCCACTGGGATGGAGGTTCAATTCCAGCAGTGGGGCTGGGCCTCCTACTCCCACCGCTGGAGAGCAGTGATGCCCCCCCCCCCCAAAAAAAAAATCGTGTCTCATGATGGGAAAATATTCTTAATGAGTCAGGGTTTTGCAATGGCTTTGAGGTTCCGGCACTACCAGTGTGCAGGCTGCCTGGGGCGGAGAGCTCATGAGTTGTTGGGATGCTCGTGAAGGCACCCCGAGAGCCTGACTTAGAGTAACGAGAAGACCCTACCATGGACTCAATCTTGTCTCCTAGCAAACCAAGAGGACAGGATGGACCTGCCCTGTGTGTCAATGAGAATGAAAATCTTTAAGGAATAGAGTGGTGGGTGGTTTCAAACGTCTGACCTGACAATTAGCAGTTCAATGCATAACCCATTACACCACCAGGGCTCCTAAGCTGAGGGCGGATGCCAACACACATCGACAGAATGAATGAGTGTGACAGAACATTCCCAATGGATGGAATATTGCCTATTTTTCAAGTTTATCGCAATTAAAGTCAAAAGTTTATGACTACAACATTCTTTAGGAAACTGATTGTGGCAGCAATTGTACGAGTCTGCTTGACATGACTGAACTATGGAATGAAATATGTATAAACTCCCAATTAATAATAATTTTCTTAAAAACTATCTTTAAACCCTTTATTGCATCCCTCATCCCCACCCCCTTCGCCTTGATGCAGTCCTACCTTTTTCAAGACGGAAGAATCTGGAACTTCAACGGTGGTGATATAAAACCACGTCCTTCGGAACTGCCCAAAGACGAAGGGATGGAGCAGGCTGTTGTCCGCCGTGAGGCAGCACTTCCTCAGCAGCAGGCCCCTGAGCGTGGCTGTCATGGAAGGGTAGCACCACACCCACAGAACTTCTCCGTTCGTGTCCTTTTCTGCGGTGGGAAGACAGTCACTGTGAGCACGTCAACTAGCATCCAGGGAGGGAGGGGGGAGGGAGTGCAGGGGGTCCTCAGAGGAGTCCGTGGAATCAGTGGTGACACCCCCTCTTTACAAAGCAATGCTAACAGGCGAAACCCCAAACACCCACCTGGCTCCACTGGCCAAACGAGCCAGTGGGCTCTCATGAGCTGAAACTGGAGCGCAGAGAAAGCTCTCACACAGTGCGAATGACACTGTGCATGAGAGATTCCTTAGAGGGCCTCCCCCCAACCTCTCACAAGCCCCTGGGAACTTTTTTAAAAAATCATTTTATCGGGGGCTCATGCAATTCTTATCACAGTCCATCCATCCATCTATCCATTGTGTCAAGCACCTTTGTACATTTGTTGCCATCATCCTTCTCAAAACATTTGCTTTCTACCTGAGACTTTGGTATCAGCTCATTTTGCCCCTCCCTCCACACCCTCCCTCTCTCATGAACCCTTGATAATTTATCAATTATAATTGTTTTGTCATACTTTACACTGTCCGACGTCTCCCTTCACTCACTTTTCTGTTGTCCACTTCCCCCAGGGAGGGGGTTGTATGTCGATCCAGGACTTTGTTCTTATCGAACTGGAAGCATTTTTAACAAATATATGGAGCGGGCTTATGTTTAAAAATTAGAGATGGGGCTAAGCCCCGGTGGCATAGTGGTTGTGCGCAGGACTGCGGCCCACTGGGATGGAGGTTCAATTCCAGCTGTCGAGCTGGGCCCCCTACTCCCACCACCAGAGAGCAGTGATGCACCCCCCCCCCAAAAAAAATAATTAGAGATGGAGGAAATGGTGAAATTTCAAACGTGACATGCTGACGGCATAAATGTTGATATTTCTAATTTTGTAATAGCAAAAGCTTTCATTCATCGTTCATGAAGTTTATGGTAGAAGTCAGCACCTTAACAGCAAAAAGGGAACGTGTGAGTAATAAAATCTCCATGTTAAAAGCCACGAGGCTTTGGTTAAACAGTTACTGCACATACATGCACTGTAGGAACCCAGTTTTTGATACACAGACTGAAAATTTTTTACTATGGAATTTTAAAGGTATACATAGAAATGGATAAAATGGTTGCTGTTGTGGGGTGGGGGGGGCACTCAAAATTAGAGGGAAAAAAAGTGGATAAAATGAACACCTGTGTCTCCATTACTCAGCCCAGCAATATCAACACCCTGTTTCATAGGACCTCTCCCCTGGCCCTTTGTTCTGATCAAATTCCCTAGTAGCAGTGGGATCTAGATTTTTTTTTTGGAGGGGGCATCACTGCCTTCAGGTGGTGGGAGTATGAGGCCCAGCCTTTGCTCCATAGAGCTAGAATTGAACCTCCATCCCAGTGGGCCGCAGTCCCACGCACAACCACTTCGTCACCGGGGCTCGGCCCAGGATCTAGATTTTATATTAAAAAATGAAAATATATAGAAGTATATCCGGAAGCCACCCTTTTTTTTGGGGGGTGGTGGCATCACTGCTCTCCGGTGGTGGTAGTAGGAGGCCCAGCCCCACTGCTGGAATTGAACCTCTGTCCCAGTGGGCCGCAGTCCCGTGCACAACCACTACGCCACCGGGGCTCAGCCCAAGCCACCCTTTTTAAAGTTAGATTTTGCTATTTCCAGATGAAGTCAGTATGACGTAGTCCTCACTCCGGAAGATGGCAGGACAGGATATATTGCTGACGGAAGGTCCTGATCTCAGGGGCTGCTATGTGGAGCCTGACTCTGAGTGACCGGTGGTAGGCTAGGAGAGAAGGCTGCATGGTCTGGTGCCGTGCTCCCAATGATCCTGTTTTAGCCCATGGATGCCGCCACCGTGCCTGTCCATCTCACTCAGGGTTTTCCTCTTTGGCACTGACAGTCTACATCACCAAGCATGATGTCCTTCTCCAGGGACTGGTCCCTTCTGATATGTCCAAAGTACTTAAAACAAAGTCTTGCCTTATCAGAAGACCCCAAACAAACAAACAAACAAAAACATATTGTTGAGAACAAGGGGGGTTGGATAAGAGACCCCAAACCCATCTGTGGACTATGGGACATTCCCTCACAGAAAGATCACAAAGAAGGGATGAGTCAACCAGGACCCAGCACAGAGCCAATGAAACACACGATATCCCTCTGGTTCCTTGAAGCTTCCTCACCCTCCATTATCATGACCCCAGCCCTGCCTTTCAAGGCTGGCTGAACCAGAGCATGCACACAAGTACAGATAAGGGCTCACAACTCATGGAATCAAGATTAGATAAACCCCCCCAGGTACAGAAACGGGTGTAGCGATACCAAGAGGGTAGGGGGGGAGGTGGGGAGAGGAGAGGAAAGGGGAATCTACTGTAATGAAACTGTGGGTAAATGGAGACAGTGGTTGGTACAGGATATGAAAATAAGAAAAATGTATCAACAGGTCACAAGGGAGGGAGGGGAGGAGGGAAAAGTGAGGAGCTGATACCAAGGTCTCAAATTGAAAGTAGATGTTCAGAAAATAACGATGGCAACATATGGACAAATATGCTTGATACAATTGATGTTTGGACTGTGATAAGAGCTGTAAGAGCCCCTAATAAAATGACCTTAAGAATGTACAGACATTCTGGCTGTACATCTACATGGACTTTTTGCTTCTTCTGGCAGTTCATGGTACTCACATGTTTCATCAACACATCCATTTGTTTGGTTGTTTGGGTTGTTGTTGTTGTTGTTTTTAATTAAATCACTTTATTTATTTATTTATTTATTTATTTACTTACTTACTTATTTTTTTGTGGGCATCACTGCTCTCCAGTGCTGGGAGTAGGAGGCCCAGCCCCACTGCTGGAATTGAACCTCCTTCCCAGTGGGCCGCAGTCCCGCGCACAACCACTATGCCACCGGGTCTCAGCCCAATTAAATCACTTTATTGGGGGCTCATACAACTCTTATCACCATCCATCCATGTGTCAAGCCATTTGTTGCCATCATCACTCTCAAAACATTTGCTTTCTACTGGAGCCCTTGGTATCAGCTCATTTTTTCCCCATCCATCTGTTTTCAGTCTTTAATCACTTTTGAAATCAATTTTCATGTGCATGATGCAATTGAAAATGTCATGGGTTAAATGAGGTGGCCCCACGTCCTCAAAGTGACATCTTCTTTTAAAATTAGTTTAGAGATCTTTTGCGGGCTGAGCCCCGATGGTGTAGTGGTTGTGCGCGGGACTGCAGTCCACTGGGATGGAGGTTCAATTCCAGCAGTGGGGCTGGGCCTCCTACTCCCACCACCCGAGAGCAGTGATGCCCAAAAAACAAACAAACAAACAACAACAACAACAACAAAAAGAGATCTTTTGCAAGAGATTTACCCAATGCAAACACTTTCTTTGATTTCTTGACTTTTGCTTCAAGGGGCAGGGGCTGTGGATATCAGTAAATTGAATCCCTGGGCAATACCAATCCTTCCTGCATTCTTTTTTGTTTGTTTTTTTTGGGGGGCATCACTGCTCTCCAGCGGTGGGAGTAGGAGGCCCAGCCCCACTGCTGGAATTGAACCTCCGTCCCAGTGGGCCGCAGTCCCGCGCACAACTACTACGCCACCGGGGCTCAGCCCTCCTTCCTGCATTCTTATGATGTGACTTGGTCCAGGTGTGAGAATTTTTGTTGTCTGTAAACCATATTGATGGTTGTAGCCTTTGCTTTCTTAGAAAGTGCATGAAGTGCATCAGCAAAGAAAGTTGTCACCTGCTTAGGGCAGGTTGTGAATGGCTCTGATGAGGACTACAATGTCTGTTCCTTGGGGTTTTGCACTGAAGCAGTTTAAAAATCATTAAAAATTCATACAGGGGGCTGAGCCCTGGTGGCGTAAGTGGTTGAGTGTGGGACTGCGGCCCGCAGGCTTGGCGACTCTCAGGAGCAGCACTGGATAGCGCCCATGACCACCGGGGGCAGTGATGCCCACAAAAAAAAAAAAAAATGAATGCAGGAAGTCATTCCCAGATCAAAGTTCTCCTTTGAGGCACTGAAAAAACACACCAGCACAATTCTCTGCGTTTGGGCTATCTTAGCAATTTCTTTTACACTGGGGAATTAGCGAGTGTTCACGAGAATGTAGAGACCGGGTGGGGAAACCGACAGCTGTTCATTTTCAAGTACCTGGCGCTAGCTGTCACCTTTCGAGGAATGGTTCCTTGAACATCTGTCCTTGGGTGTCACGCACACCAGCCGAGGTTCCCCAAAGATCCCAACTGTACTTCCCCATTTATGAAGTCTTCAGAGGTTCTACCACCCCACCAAGTGTGGCTAGACTCAATCACATGACTCCAGTTCTCTCGGTAGAGCGGGGCTTTAGGGCCAGATTGCAAGCGCCCCAATCCTGGCTCCACCACTTCACTGGGAGACATCCGAGCCCTTAAACTGCACCCGGGGGCTCCCGTTGATGTTCTACTGTCAAGTGGCTAGCAAGCATTCCCTCCATCCCCCCGGAGCTGTGTGAAACAGGAGGTAATCCCGTGCACAAGGTCCAGAGTTAACTCTGTGCCTGGAACCGCTCCATCACACGATCTGCGCCCAGGCTGCGGTCACACGCGCGGTGCCCGCGCCCCCACTGTGGTTCTACGGACCTCGGGCCCCCACGCCGCTGCGGCTTGGAACCTGGGACCACCCCCCACCTTGACGCACCGCCCTGTCCGACAACCCGGCACCCGAGAAGCGCCCCATCGTGGGACCCTTCACGCGGCGGACCCCACGCGCGGAGACGGCGATCGGCCCAGCGGAGGCCCCGAGTCCCCGGCTCCACAGGGAAGGCCGCGTCCTCCCTCGCGGGTAGCGCCGGCACGGCAGTCACCGGGGCCTGAGCCTGGGCTGAGGCCCGAGCCTGCGGAGCAAGGCGCCTGCGTCCTCACCGATCAGGCCGACTCCGAGCATCAGCTGAGTGTCCGCCGCCTCAACCGCGGCCATCTTCCGCTGCCCCGCGCGGCTCCCAGCTTCCCGCTGCAGGTCCGGCCTCCTCCACTCGGCCGCGCCCCGCCGCCGGCCCGCCCCTCCTCCCGGCTTCCGGTATCAAGCCCCGCCCCCACCTACCAGGCCCCACCCTCACCCCCTCGCTTCCTGTCGCAAGCCCCTCCCCTACTCTCTGGCAGGCCTCGCCCCTTTCTGCCGACTTCCCGCCGCAGGCCTGGGCCAACCTCCTTTCTGGGCCCCGCCTCCCTATTCCGGGTTTCCTGTCTCAGGCCCCGCCCCTTCATCCGGATCTGGCCTCACCATAGGCTCTTTCCTTCCTTATGTTCCCCTATCGCCGTAGGACCCACCCTGCCCGCCCCACCCCTTCTCTAGGCCACACCTCCATATGAACACTGCAGTCGTCCGGGCCCAGCTACTAGGATCCTTCTCCCGAACCGCCCCTGGCCGAGCCTCCCCTAACTTCCTCTGGGTCGCCATGAGCATTCAGAACCAACTCCACCAGCCCCGGGAATCTCCCGCGACCTCCACAGCCTTCCTCAGTTTCTCGAATCCAGATCTCCCTAACCTATCCCTTAACTTTCTCCCAGGTTTTCCTCACTACCTCCTACTTTCGCGTGGGTCAGACAGGTTATCTGGTTCTTGGAAACTAAGGCCTCCTGAGGACAGAGGAATGGAGATTCATTCGTGCAAGCATTCATCTTAGAATCTAGTGGGACATTCGGAAGAGGCTCTGGTGGGTTACGCATTCAGCTGCTAACATCAGC
>PVJH01021948.1:0-37661 GCA_004026705.1 Nesogale talazaci | reverse complement strand
CTCTGCCCTGTGCCATTTTCACAAGTGCTGAGCCCATTGTAGGCCCTCTGTTAACCCAACTCATTAAAGGCCTCCCTCTTCTCTGCCCTTCTACTTTGTCAAGCATGCTAGCCTTCCTTGGGGGATTGGTCTTTGCTGAAAAGTCAAGTCCAACCAAACTCACTGCCATCCAGTGGGGAGATGCTGACTCATATTGACCCTGCAGGGCAGAGCAGATTGGCCCCTGTAAAGCAGAAAACATCAACTTTCTCCCTCAGAGGGCCTGGTGATTTGGAACTACTGATCTTGTGACTAGCAGCCCTGTGCTTAACCCACTATGCCACCTGTTAACATATCCAAATTCAATGGGACAAAAATCTCATCAGTCTCTTTTCTAAGGAACATTCTGGCTGTTCCTCAAATATAGACTTATTTTTTTCTCCTGGTAGTCCGTGATATTTTCAGCATTCTTCAGCAGCATCATAAATTCAGATGTGTAGACTCTCCCTTGGTCTTCCTTATTCCCTGTCCAACTTTCCCGTGCAAGAGGTGGCCGAAAACGCCATGCTTTAGGCAGCACCCCTCAGTCCCCAAAGTGACACCCTTGCTCTCCAACACTTTGAAAGGGGTCTTGCAAAGCATATTTACCCAGGGTAATACATGGCTGCATCTCTTGTCTGCTGCTTCAATCAGCAATGATTGTGGATCCAAGCAAGATGAAATCCTTGCGTTCTTCAATCTTTTCTCCACGTATCACACTGTACACATGAATCACACACTGTCACACTCGTTACACTGAGTGACCATCCACAGTGCAGGCTGGAGTCCTAGGTCTTCATCAGCACACGCTCCCAGTCCTCCTCTTTCAGCAAACAAGGATGTGTCACTTGCACATCGCAGGTGGTGAAGGAGCCTTCCTCCAACCCTGACGTCTTTTTTTCTTCATGTAATTCAGCTTCTCGGACGATGTGCTCAGCATACAGATTGAATAAGGGTGGCGAGAGGATACAGCCATGACTGATGCACTTTTCCTGATTCTAAACCATTCAATGTTCCTTGTTCTATTGAAAAGACTCCTTCTTGATCCATATAGATTCCATGTGAGCACGATGTTCTGGAATTCCTTTTTTTTTCCAATAATTTTATTGGGGGCTCTTACAGATATTATAACATTCAACACATCTTTGTATCAAGCACATTTTTTGCACGCATGTTGTCATCTTCATTTCCAAATATTTTCTACTTGAGCCCTTTGTATAAGCTCCTCTTTCTCCCTTTTTTTTTTTAAATCATTCCTTTGGGAGCCCATACAATTCCCATCATGATCAATACATACGTCAATTGTATGCATACCACATTTGCACACCTGTTGCCTTGTCACCCCCAAAACATACTCCCTCCATTTAGGCCCCCAGTACCAGCTCCCCATATTTCCCCTTTCTCCCCCTATCCCCTTCCCCATCCCCCATGAATCCTTAATAATTTACACATTATTATTTTTCATATCGTACTCAGTCCAATGTGTCCCACCCACTTCCCAGCTGTCTGTACTCCAGAGAGGTCCTATGTAGATCCCTGCAATTGGTTCCCCCCTTCCACTCCCCCCTCCTTTTGCCCTCCCAGTACCACCACACCCACCACTGGTCCCAAAGGGATCACCTGTCCTGAATTCCCCATGTTTCCAACTCCAGTGCACATGCCCTGGTCTAGCCGGGTTTGCAAGGTAGAACTGGGATCATAGTAGTGGGTGGGAGGAAGCATTTGAGAACTAGAGGAAAGCTGCAAACCTCATTGTTGCCACAATGTACCCATACCAGTTCCTTTCCTCCTTGCAACCCTCTGCGAAGGGGTGCTGCTTCACCTATTGATAGGCTTTGGGTCCCCACTCAGTACTCCCCTCCCTATAATGATACAATTCTTAGTTCTTTGATGCCTGAAACCTGCTCCCTTCAACACCTCGTAGTCACACAGGCTGGTGTGCTTCTTCTGGTATTATCTGCTTTTAGCTAAGCTCCATTTGAAATCAGTAAAGGTATCTCTTGTTCACATCTCTTTTGAATCCAGCTTGAATTTGCGGCAGCTCCCTGTCAATAGACTGCTGCAACTGCACTGTATAATTAATTGCACAACTGCATTGTACAAGGCAACTGCACTAACAACAATTAACAAAATTTTACTTGCATGTGGTATCAACGACAGTCCTGTAATTTGAGCACTTTTCTTTGGAATAAGCACAAATAGAGATCTCCTCCAATCAGTAGGCCAGGTAGTTGTCCTCCAGATTTCTTGGCATATACAAGCGAGTGCTTCCAGTGGGTCATCAGCGAGGGGAAACATTTCAATTGATGTTTTGTCAATTCCTAGTCTGTTTTTCACCAGTGTCTTCAGTGTAGCATGGATAGCTATATTGATAATACTTTAAAGACTCTAGAAATTTATGATTTTAAATTTGAAAACAATGCAACATATAGGAATGAACAATCAGAAATAATATAAAGTCTCATGTTAGAGGACTAATCAGATAAATCATGGGCCATAATTAAATAAGTATGTTGCTATCATAGTAAAATGTTTCATAGGGCTTTCAACTTACAAAATCCTTACAAGGAGATGATTTTAACTTACTCCCACTGCAACAAATATATGTATGCATGTATGTGTGTGTGTGTGTATATATGTATATATATAATGAAAAACTAGTAGAGAGTGAGAGATTTTGCAGTGAGGGTCCATTGAAAGCCTCTCCATGAAAAGATTTTATAAATTGAAAACTCTATAAATGGTAATTTTTTAAAATTACATATATATGCAATACACACACACACACACAGTGCTGGGCAAAGCACTGAGCTGCTAACTGAAAAACCTGGCAATGAGCTTCCATGCAACACAGGGCAAGAGACCCTGATGACTTCTAATCCGTCACACATGGCATCGCCCCAAGGCACAGCTATAGAAACATAGATAGATAGGTAAGGGATAAAAATCAAGTGAGGCTGGCAAGAAGAAATACTATTGCTAAATTAAGGATACTACTCATTTTATATTAGCAGTCTAATTTTCCCCTGAAATCCACACTCATTATCTCACAGCCTAGTCAGTTATGTCCATCTAGAGCACAATGAGCCTTCTTAAATTAAAATGTCCCAGACCAAAATTCTCCTGAAGCCTGACCTATGTGACAGCAGCATGCCCAATGCTATTTGTTCATGTCAGAAATCAGGAGATCACCCTTGACTCATCTCCTCCCACGCTCTGTGCCTACTGGGCAAATTGGCAAATCGAGTGGTCCGCTTGTCTGTTGGGCCGCTTGGTCTCTGAGGTGCTTGGCGTGTCAGAGGGAACTCACAGGGGCACCACAGGAAACACTCAACTTTTCCAGGGAAACAATGAAGTGCCACTGCCGGGCACTAGCAAATCACTAGCTCAAGATGGTTCAGAGATTCTATAGTAGGTCATTCTACAATCCCTTTAGCTGATGGCAGAGTTTCACAAAGCTAGGTTCCCACAGGCATGACAGTACATGGCAAAGAGTGAATGAGAAACAGGGTGGGCAGGAAATATGAGGGACGATGTCCAACGTAACACTAAGCTTACAGACATATGATGCTTAACAAGCACAGATATCCCCTTAGGTGTTTGAGACTATTAAAGAATAAAATTAAAATATCACTTTTATTTTCATTTATATGCATTATTCATTTCCAGTAGTTCCTACACTGTTGGGACATCGTTACTTATATAGCCATGTGGACCTCACTACTTAATCAATGGAAGGGTTCAGTACTTCTCCTGGCCTCGAGTGCTTCAGAAACCAAGGGTACCAGGAACAGAGTAAGGCAGCTGTTAGTAATCTCAACATAATAGCCAGAGTTGAGCTATCACATGGCTTAGCATTTTCAGCAAACATCTTGGTCTCACAAGCTTTTGATTCTGTGGGTACCAAGAGCATTGTGGGATGAACAGTTAGCTAAAGGAGTCCACCTTTCCATCAAGCTTTTAAGCAAAACCACAATCAATGAACACAATTACACAGAATGACTCGTACCTGGGGACAAGTCTTAGATTTATTTACTATTCAGAGGGCAATGAGAAACCTGGTCAGGCTGTGGGTTAGGTATAGAGGTACGAACTACAAGGATGGAAGTTCAAACCAACCGTCTCAGGTCTGCTCGACTATATTTTGGTATTACAAACAGTTAATCTTGATAGATTTTCTAAGATTTCTTGACAGACACAAGTGACCATGGGAATGTTTTAGGAAGAAGTTTTTTTAAAAAACCTGAACACGACATTGGCGAGGAAAAATGGTCAGAGAAATTGTACCAAGGAATTGTCTTCCACCACAACAATACACCAGTTCATTTTCTGAAGGTAGGCAGGGCTTATCTATGAGAACTGTTCTAAGGAGCCTTCTCCCTTTCGTCCTGCAGCCCTCACCTTGCCTCATCAGACTCTTTGGTCCCCCAAACTCAAAGAACCTTGAAGTCCCTCAAGCATGTCAAACTGTTATTTTGATGTAGCGTAAGTTGAAGAGCTAAGAATTCTTTTTTTTTTTAAATAAATCGTTTTATTGGGGCTTTCCCACCTCTAATAACAATCCACACATTAATTGTATCGTGCACATTTGAACATGTGTTGCCATAGCATTTTCAGAACATTTTCTATTTGAGCCCTTGGTATCAGTTCCTTTCTTTCCCCTCCA
Organism: Nesogale talazaci; assembly: GCA_004026705.1. Lineage (NCBI taxonomy): Eukaryota > Metazoa > Chordata > Mammalia > Afrosoricida > Tenrecidae > Nesogale > Nesogale talazaci. The sequence continues at coordinate 32,977 of PVJH01021948.1, read as the reverse complement.
TCCCCCATCCTCCCACTATTATGAACCTTTGATAAATTATACATTATTATTGTTGTTTTCATATCTTACACCATCTGCTGTCTCCCTTAACCCACATTTCTATTGTCTGCCCTCACCCCCCATAGGGGGTAGGGAGTTATACATTCATTATTAAGATCAGTTCCTACTTTCTCCTGCTTGTCTCCCCAACCTTCCTCCTATCTTCATGGTATCACTACTCCTATTATTGTGCCTGGGGGTTTTATCTGTCCTGAATTTCATGTGTCAAGAACACTGAACTGTACCAGTGTACATGCTGCAGGCTAGCCAGATTTGTAAGGTATAGTGGGGATAGAGAAGAGCATTAAAGAACTAGAGAAACGTTGTGTGTTTTGTAGGGACTATGCTGCACCCTGACTGACTCGTCCCTTCACTGAGGGGATGTCCAATTGTGCTCTGGGATGTCTACTCTGACACCCCCCACCATTGTTTGCATCGATAGAGCATGGAATTGTTATAGAAAGGATTAGAGAGATGGAACCATCACCTTGAGAAGTACATGGGCCCAGATGAAGGGTATGTCAAGAAATAATAGTTTTTCATCTTGATATTTTTTAAAAATATGTGTGTGTGTATATATATATATACATATATATATATAAAACTTGGCAAGTAATACTTTCTAATTTGTTCTTTTTGTATCTATTTGCAGCCCAGCTTCTATTTTGGTACCTCCTATATAAAAATCTCATTAATAATAATTGTGAATGATGATAATCAAGAAGTGATAAGTGAGTGCATCAACAAAACTCAACTATTAAAACACAACAAAAATCCTCAACTCTAGGAGACTTTCAAACACTTGTAAAGATTGCTGAACTATCAATACATAAAAGTTGGGGGCCTCATCTGAGTACCTGAATATTAGTATTTTCTTCTCTAAGAAGAATAATTTCTGCTGTCAGAGCATCGATAAGTTCTCGATGATCAACCAATACTTGTTCCAGCTGCTGCCTTGTCTCAACTTCTTTACGCAGTTGCAATTCACTCTACAAATAAATAGCACATAAACATCCATCAGTAGCATGACATATTGAAAACTAGAACTGTGTTCAAAGCTAGCAAAGAATATAGTATTTACAAAGAAATATATATCATGGGACATTAGCAAGAATTAAATATCTTTTTTTTAAATATTTACATCTCATTAAATAAATGGACTGGAGTCTTAGTCCTTTCTTAACATCAAGAAAAGAATGGCAGGAGCTATATAACTGTATAGATTTTTAAAAAGAGACGTAGAGGAAAAGACACACATTTATCTGAATAGGTTTCTAGGCTACCTATAGAAGGAGGCAATGATGGTTGCCTATAAGCAAACAGGTTCATTCTACACTCTTCTGCATCCTAGAATCTGTGTCATCTGCTCAAAACTGGAGTCTGTTAAAAATACAACTTAAAATAAGTAACTATAGGCTTAAATGGTTTTGCTTTAAAAGCCAGAGATTTGTTAGCTCAAAAGTACATGCATCTAAGTCTGCAATGCCATCATGGTGCCAAAAGTGGATTCTTAGAGATATTCTGACTTAAGGGTGGAAGAATGTTATGATTTCAATAAGTCTGACTGTAAAAAAAAAATCTTTAATTGAAAAGACAAATGTAGGAAGACAGCTCCTTGGAACTGAAATATCTAAATTTCCTCCATGTAATAACGTTTCTGAATCATTCTAAAGAGAGATTTTAGGGCTGAGTCCCGGTGGAGGTTCAATTCCAGCAGCAGCTCCACAGGAGCAAAGGCTGGGCCTCCTACTCTCACCACCAGAGGCCAGTGATGCCGCCCCCCCCCAAAAAATAAAATAAATTTTAAAAAGATAGATTTCAATTCTCATACATATTATAGAAACAACTCTCGCTTGGTTTAGAAATTATTTTCGTGACAAAATACTCCCCAGGTAGCCACTCAGGAGCGGTGTGCCTAACGCCCAGTCACACAGAGCACAAGACATGAGGACTGCGGCCAACCATGGAGCCACACAGACAGGCATCCACGCCTCCCCCGCCTGAACTGCAGGAGGAGGGGCTGCGGAGAAGGGCGGCAGAATGTGGACACCCGTAGTAGCTGTATTTCACTCACAACGAGTTTTGTTTATCACAGATCTACCGTCTTGCTTTTCGACGGCTCATTCTAAAATCAGTGTCGTCTCTGCGCATGTCTGCAATGCACGGCAGGGGGCGAGGAAGAAGGTGAACTGTGCAACTAATCCAGCATGGAGGCATTTTAAACCGAGCGACTCGAGGTTGAGCAGACGCTGCTCAGAGGGGGCCATCAGGTACGTGGTGGCCAGGAAACCCCCGAGAGGAGCCGTGACGGGCCTCCCGTCCTTACCTCTCGGAGGTAGCGGACCAGGCGGCAGAGGGAGCTGACCAGGGACAAGGTGAAGCCGGTGAGGCCCTGGCTGCTCTGGAGCCCCTTGACCTCGCGCCCCGTCCACCGCTCATACTCTTCCATCTCGTGCTCCACTTCCTCGATCATGTGCTTGAGGATATCCAGGCTGGAGTTATTGTTATTTTGAAAGTCTGCGGCGCTGGTGCTTGTGGATAGCATGGTCCCCTTCGGCTTGGAAGGAGCGCGCAGATCTGGTTTTCTTTTCACTGATGACAGAAATTGTTCATTTTTTAAAGGCCAAGAGAAAATTAACCCCCAAAACTGCTAAAAAATAAAAATAAAACCTCCAAACTTTTAGCCTGCTATCCATAATCAATGAGATATTTTACTGGTAGTATCACTGTTACTTCTCATGAAAATCTGTACAGTTTTAGTCAGGATTACTGCAAAGGGCCTGGGAGTATTGTAGATTAGGCACTGGCTTACTAACAAGGCTTGTGGTCCCAACATCCTCCTCCCTCCCCCCACCCCGTGGTAGTGTGGGAGAAATAGAGGCATAAAATACACAGCAGTAGAACGCCCACGAGAGGGAATCAACTCAATGGCTTTGCCTTTGTTTGCTTTTAGAAGAACATGTACTTCCTGCGGGGCCCCTGGGGACAGAGAAATTTCTCAGCTGAGCGTAATCACACTCGTATTTCACTGGACCCAGCCTGCTAAGATTAAACATTAAAAAACAAAACAATAATGCCTGAAAGGCAAACACCAGCCAACAGGTTCGAGCCCACTCCAGGCAGGAGAGGCGCTTTGGGAGGTGTGTCTGGCCAACCGCTTCTGAATGGTCCCAGGCAGGGAAGCCCAATGGTGCCCAGTTCTACTCTCGGCACAGGGGACACCAGGATGGAATCCACTTGATGACAACTAACAGGAAGTAGAGCCTGAGATAGCTGCATCCCCTTAGCTGTCGCCCTGACTCATCTCTGTCAATTAAGGAACGGCACCTTTACTGAACAGCTGCTGGGGCTTCCTGGCCTTCAGCACTTGTCCCACAATGTAGCTCGAGTCTGGATTCTCCGGAGAGTCTTCAGGCTGAAGCCTCGAGTGGACCCGCTTGACAGCACTGGTAGCATTCAGAGCAGCTACAAGGAAGCACATTACCAAAAGAATGCCCCCCTCAAGTTAATGATTTTTTGTTTTAAGTATTCAATTGACAGATCTCTCAGTAATTTACTCAACCAGACAAGAGTCATCAAAATCCAAGTAACACTCCTTTGAAAGACGACGGTGGGTCCGAGCCCCGGTGGTGTAGTGGTTGTGTGCGGGACTGCGGCCCACTGGGTTGGAGGTTCAAATCCAGCAGCAAGGCTGGGCCACCTACGCCCACCACCAGAGAGCAGTGATACCCCCAAAACAAACAGACAAACAAAATCAATTCTATAAAAGACGACTGTGTCCAAGGACCCGCCAACGCAGTGCTTCATGCAAAACAGCGCAAGGGAGAAGCAAACCTCTTTGTTCGCCTGAAGGAGTCTCAGGTCGTGGAGTTGCTGGAGGGGGTGTTCGTTGTGACTGTGTTGCGATTTTCTGCTGAATATCAGTCCAGAGCTGATTAATTAACTCAGAATTTTCTTCCTTTAGTTGGTGAAGAAACCTATAAAACAGATGACAGAGGTGTGTCAGAGACCTGGTGGCACAGCAGTTGAAGCACTCCACTGCTATTGGAATTCTCCTTGGCTCCATTGGAGAGAGACATGGTGGCACCCTGCTTCCATGACCATGACAGCCTTGGAAACCCTCGGTGGCAGTTCTCTGCTTTTCAAGTCACGGCGGCAGAACCAATCCGCCAGCAATGAGGGAAGTTAAATTGTTCAACCACTTGCATGTTTGATATGATGGAGCTTTTTCAAAACTCACTCAGAAAGCTAAAAACAAAAGCTTTTCCTTTCAACTGACAGACGGAGCCAAATGCCCGCCCCCAAATCAGTTCTGACACATTGTTCCCCTACACACAATAGAAAACACCCCAGGTCTTGTCCCGCTGCTGCCAAACTTCAGTCCAGGGGCTGAGTCTCAGTGACATAAGTGGTTGAGTGCAGGACTGAGGCCCGAGGGCTTGGCGGTTCAAATCCAGCGGTGGCTCTCAGGAGCAGCACTGTGTAGCTCCCACAACCACCAGGGGGCAGTTATGCCAAAAAAAAAAAAAAAGAAAAGAAAAACTTGAGTCTGGCTGCAGCCATCTCTCCAAAGGTCTTTCTTTTGTCTCCCAACCCTCTATTTGGCCAGGCATGATATCCTTCTCGGAGACTAGTCTTTGTGGAATGAAGTCTCACCACATCCTCACTTCCAAGATGCCTCCTGGCTGCACTTCTTCCAAGACAAGTCTGAGGGTTCGTCTGGCAGTCCGCAGCATTGTCAATATTCCTCACCAGTCTAACTTATTCGCTGCCTGACTTTCACATGTACAGGAGTCGACTGAAAATGCCAAGGCTTAGGGCACAGCCGAGTTCTTAGGGTGACCCCCTTGCTCTTCAATACTTCTAAGAAGTCATATGACTTCTTGAATGCTGCTTCCCTAAGAACTGGCTGTCGCTTTAGGCAAAATGAAACCCTGGACCACTTCAATTTTTTTTCCCATGGATTATGATGCTGTCTATGGCCTAGTTGTGAAGATTCTGGTTTTCTTTACATTGAGTTCGAATCCATTCTGAAGGCTGCAGTCCTTAATCAGAACATGGAATGTGCAACACATGAGTCCCAGAAAAATTGGAAGTGATCAAAAAGTATATGGAATGCATGAAGATCAATATTCTAGGCATTCATGAGCTGAACTGGACAATTACTGGCCATTTGGAATCGGAAAAGTGTGTACTATTCTGGGAAGGACACAGTAAAAAGGAAAAGTGACCCAACAGAATGAAAAAATTATAGAACAATATCATTAATACCACATATAAGTAAAACTCATCTAAAGATCATCCACCAACAGGATCAGCAGTACAATAGGCGGGAGCTGCCAGAGGTTCAGGCCAGACTCAGAAGAAGGCATGGAGAAGGGATTATTACTACTGACATCAGATAGAGTTTGTAAAGCAGAGACAGAGAGACAGAGAGATGTTTACTTGCAGTTTACTAACTCTGCCATGGCATTCAACTGTGCAATCTTAGCAAACTATGGATAGCCTTGAGAAGAATATGAATTCCATAATACTTCATTGTGCTCCTACAGAAACTGTATACAGGTCAAGAGGCAGTGTGTCAGCAAAACACGAGAACACTACATGGTTTAAAATCAGGAAAGGTGTATACCATAGTTGTATCCTCTTATCATATTTATTCAATCTGTATGTTGAGCAAATAATCAGAGAAGCTGAATTATTTGAAGAAGACACGGCCATGCTTGCTTAAAGTGAAAAGGACTTGAAACACTTGCTGATGAAGATCAAGGATGTCTGTGTTCGGTAGGGATACCACACAATGTAAAGACAACCCAAATTTTCGCAAATGGACCAACGGGCAACATCATGATAGAGGAAAGACTGAGTTTCATTTTGCTTGGATTCACGATCACTGTTCAATGTGCACAGAGCAGCAGTCGAGAGATACAATGCACTGGATAAATCTGCAGCACAACACTTCTTTAGAGTTTCGAAAAGCAAGGATGTTGCTTTAAGGACTAGCGTGAACTTGACCCAATCTGTGCTATTTTCAATCACCTCATATGGATGTGGAAATTGGAAATCAAGTAAGAAGACCAGATACGATCCAATGAGTTTGAATTGTTGTGTCAGCAAAAATGTACTGTGAACTTCCAAAAGAACACAAAAATCTATGTTGGAAGAAGTACGTTTCTTAGCATATACTTAGCCAGAATGCTTCTTAGAGGGAAGGATGGTGACACCTTGCCTCCCATACTTTGAACATAAAGTCAGGAGAGACTCATCCTTGGAAAAGGACATTATGCTTGGTAAGGCCCTCACAAGATAGACTGGCACACTCATTGCAACACTGGGCTCAATAAGAACAAATAATAACTTGTGAGGATGGTCCAGGATCAGGCTGTGTTTGGTTCTGTTGAGCATAAGGTCATCCTGTGACTGAATCAACTCAATGGCATCAACACAACATTTAAGTATACGTGCATGTGCACTGGTAGTTGAAATACCAGTGGACACAGATTCCAGCAACACCAAAGTTACCAAAGTATGATAAACTGATAGACAAGTGGTAGAGAGTCAGACAGACCGGCATAGAACTAGATATACAGATATGTAAAACTAGCAGGCCTTGGGGCTGAGCCTCGGTGGAGTAGTGGTTGAGTGCGGGACTGCGGCCCACTGGCTTGGCGGTTCAAATCCAGCAGCAGCTCTCTAAGAGCAGGGTTGGGCCTCACACTCCCACCAGAGGGCAGTGATGCCCCCCCCCAAAAAAAACAAAAAACTAGTGGGCCCAAACTACAAAATTTCTAAATACCCAAAGAAATTTTTTAAGTGAACAGATAAGACTTATTACATAGAAAGAAAAATAGTAATTATAATACATATACCTATAAGCTATAAAATAGTATGACAGAAACTGACATAACTTATGAATAATATCAATAAATAAATGATTTACTTCACCAAATTAAAAATAGCTTTATAATTGGCTATCAAACCAAGGTCCAACTCTATGCTGAACACGAGATCCACACAATACAAAATAATTTAGAAAGGCTAGAAAGAAAAGAACAAGCCAAGAAATGAAAACAACATGGTTTCATTCTCAACGTCAAACTAGAAACCAAGCCAATGATGCAGGACGCTTTAAATGCTGGAACCTTTACTTCATGATGAAGACACGGCAACTGTAGTTATCTATGTACAAAAAACCACAGCAATAGTCTTTCAAAGAAGAGCTTTACGACTAAACATAGGGGCTGAGTCCTGGTGGCATAGTGGTTGTGTGCGGGACTGCATGTTGGAGGTTCAATTCCAACTCCACAGGAGCAAAGGCTGGGCCTCCTACTCCTACCACCAGAGGGCAGTGATGCCCAAAAAACAAACAAACAAAAAAAAGACTAAACATAATGAGACATTGTATTAGTCCCGGTAGACTAGAGGAACAAATTTCATAGGCACGCATACAGATATAAGGAAAAGGCTTACATATACAAGAGGACAGGACATTGAGCACAGTCCAAAGTCATAAATCCGATATTAAACCATATGCCCAAAATCAGTCTATAAAGTCTCCTTCCGACTCACGAAGTCACAGGTTAGTGGGTACAGAATGCCAGCACTAGCAGGGATCTCCACATGGCTCCTTCCTTCCAGGGATCAGGGGCTATCAATAGCATCCTGTGGTGGCAAAAGCAACTCCTCGCTGGCCAAGGTCTCCGCGTGGCCGCCCCAGCTTCAGAGGTCTGGCTTCATCAGGGCAAAGCCATATGGACTCTCCACCGGCTCCTCCAGTTTCTCGGACGCTGCCATCTTATCTTGTCCATGATTCATCATCTCTAAGACTAACTCCCAACCACTGGGGAAAATAGCTGCCATCTTGTCTTGTCTGTGATTCATCGTCTCTAAGACTTGCTCCCAACAACCAGGGAGACAGCTTCTCATCTTCACGAGGGAAATATCGTGAGATTTCCCAGAAGTCTCAGGAGAAAGCCATGCCCACATAGAGGCCTCATTGGCTACTCAATGGCTATCTCCAGATTAACAGGCTAGACTGCACCCCTACATTTCAATCATAAAATTAACATAAGCACATGACTGCCACAGACATATTTAAGAAATAAAAAATTAAATAGCCACTCTAAGTAGGTTTACTCAACATTTAAAGAGTAGTAAAAATAAGGATATAGAAATAAAAAACATAGTAAGGTAAATCATATGGCTTTATATATAGAATATTATACCTTGTTAATAAAGAATTCTCAAGCACCCACGGAACATTCACAAAAATTAAATCACAAATTAGGTCACAAAGAAAGCATCATTAAGTTCTACAAGGTGAAATATTATAAACCACACTCAGAATTCAATGTAATACAAATAGATAAACAATTGATAAGCTCCCACAAGTACATAAAAACAAATACTCTTCTACAAAGCCATTCACATCAGGGATAAGACAGGAGCTTCAAAAAGTTTGTGGGAAAGTGGGTTGAAAATCCAACAGAATTTTTTTAAAATCTCTCATATAAACTCAAATCATCTAATTTCTTTCTTTTGGGGGGCAGGTGGGGGGGGGCAGGCATCACTGCTCTCTGGTGGTGGGAGTAGGAGGCCCAGCCCCACTGCTGGAATTGAACCTCCATCCCAGTGGGCCACAGTCCTGCGCACAACCACTACACCACCGGGGCTCAGCCCCTAATTTCTAAAATAATAAAATATTACCTATCAAAATGTAGGGAACTCATTTAAAACAGTGATCAGAGGAAATTCCAGAGATTGAAATATATTGCTCAATTAAAAATTAAAGAATGAAAACAAATATATTAAATAATCAACACAAAATGCTAGAAAATCAACAGATAAACCCAAAGAAAATACAAGGAAGGAAAAAAAATGCAAAAATAGATGCAGTTTAAAACAGAAATAGAAAACCAATTTTAACAGGCAAAAAATTTGTCTCCTTGTAAAATTAACAAAGGAGACAAACTATTAACTGCTTTATTATTTTTTAAAGGACTAGAACCCAAATAAATAAAACAAGAAATTATATTGGGGACAATATATTCTGGAACAGTAAAAAATGGCTTTAAAAACATAGAGATTGGGCTGAGCCCCAGTGGCATAAGTGGTTGAGTGCGGGACTGCAGCCCGTGAGTTTGGTGGTTCAAATCCAGCAGCGGTTCTCAGGAGTGGCACTGGGTAGCACCCATGACCACCAGAGGCAGTGATGCCTCCCCCCCCCAAAAAAAACAACAAAGAGGTTATTTTAACTCCAATGAGCTCGAATCAACTCAGCACCAATAGGCTTGGTTTGGGGTTTTCTGTGGGTGCCACAATTCTAACATGATCTTCGGTGTATTTCAGGATTAAATTGCTGTTCTTTCTTGTTCGTTGTCACTTAGTCCCAACTCATGACGAACCATATATACAACACGTTGAAATACTGGTTGGCTTCGTGTAACCTTCACAATAGTTGGTATACTTAAATCCATTGCTCTGGACACCATGTTCTTTGAGTGACACCCCCTACCCCACCTCGCACCAGGGGCTCAACTTCTAGCCCTTTAACAAACAACATCCTGTTGTGTTCCAAAGGATTCTCAATGGGTCATTTTGAGACGCAGGTTGCTAGCCTTTCTTCTAGTCAATGCTACTATGGAAGCACCACTGAAACATGTCCACCACGTGGTGGTGTGGCCTCTAGCACCACAGCTATATACACCACCAATGTCAAGGTGTTGTTATTCCAGAATACAAGAGACTAAACAAAGGGGAAAACTAAGTAAGGGATCATCATTGGTTCTTCAATTAAAAAAAAAATGGCCATACAAAAGACTATCAGAGAACAATTGCAGAAATATTTTGATAACTGGATGCTGGTTGTGAAAATGAATACCTTCGCAGCCTTGAAGGAAAATCTTAGCAATTGTTAACTTGCAGTGGAAAATACACATACATTCTTGGTATTATTCTTACAACTTTTTAGTAAGTTAACATATTTTAAAAACAAAAACACCTCTTATGGGGGGGAGGAGCTGATACCAAGGTGTCAAAAAAGAAAGTCAGTGTTTAGAAAATGATGATGGCAACATGTGTATAAATATGCTTGATATAATTGATGTATGGATTGCTGTAAGAGCTGTAATCACCCCAATAAAATGATCTGTAAGCAAAACACCTCTGCCGTCACAGTGGTTCCGACTCACAACAGCCCTGCAGGGCAGAGCCAAGGAAAACCGGCCCACAGGGTTACCGGGCACCTGTGAATCTCTCTCACAGCAGACAGCAGAGACGCTGGGGGGTTCAAGCTGTCAGCTTTGGGGTCACAGCCAAGCACTTAGCCACTGTCCTACTAGATTTCCTGATGTCAAAAGAGAAGGCTTAACAATATATTCCCAGTTAGTATTCAAGGCGATGCACATAAACCAACACTGATTGCAAAGACTTGGACAAAGGGAAGACTGCAGCTCTCCATTCCACACATACATACCTATCTGCATTCGTGTTCGACTCCGAGTTGAGAGTATTTTCCAGCTCATTCTCACTTTCATTAACAGTTCCTTCTCCTTCATCATCAACTTCATTAAGAGCCTTTGTCAGCAACAATAAAGATAATGCAGGTTGGTTCTATTTGCATTCCTGGTTTCTCTCTTTCAGTCAGACTAGGAGCAGGCCTCTTCCTCAGGTTAATCTCACTGCACTCATTCTGAAACGCAAACTCCCTTCCCTCCTTCCACCCCATCAATGGTCTTTTTTTCTCACCTGTATCTTCAACTCACCCATTCCGTTGGCTTCATCTCATCAACAGTTAACTACAGGACAACCTGTCCCCCTGATCTCATATGCCCTCTGTTAGCCTTCTCTTTTCTCTTCTGGAAAGACTGGCCCCCACTTCTCCTCCACCAGTTTGTGCCCTGCAGCTTGGGTTCTGTTCTAACACTCTTCTCAAAGTTACTGGCCTTTCCCATAAGGTCAATATTAACATACTTGTTCCTAAATGAAATGGGTATTTTTCAGTCTTTACTTGCCCAAACTTCTGATTATTTCCAAGCTAACTTTTGAAACATTCCAAAATCCACGTTGTTTTAGCTATGAATGTGGACAATCTATTTGTAACAAAAGAATAAATGCACTGCCATCAAGTCGATTCTCTCATTGACTCTAGAGGACAGAACAGAATTGTCCTTCTGTGTTTCTGAGAGAGTAAATCCTCATGAGAGTAGAAGATCATCTCTCTCCTGCAGAGAGGCTAGTGGTCTCCACTGCTGACCATCTGGTTGGCTGCCAGATACATAACTCGCAATGCCACCAGTGAGTCTGATGATCGGAAAAGCTAACTTTTTAAAAAGTTCAAAAACACAAGTGGTTTTGGATATGGATGTGGCTAATGGGCTTCGCTTTTCCAAAAGACGTGTGACCTTTTATTTCATTGCCTTTGCGAGTGAAATGAAGGCATCCTGGTGGTTAAAGCATTCGGCTATTAACATTGCAGGGGAAAGATGCGGCAATCTGCTGCTTTACGTCTTGGAAGCGCAACGTGGGACAATTCTCGCCTGCTCTAGGGAGTCTCTCAATTGGAACCCACTCAGTGGCAGTGGATTTGGTTTGGTGGGGAGTAAAATGCAGCATACTTGAGATGTCTTTGAGAAGTCTAGATCTTGTCATCCGACTAGATCACCACTCTGACCGATGCTTCTCCTTTCTTCCACAGATCCAAACTGAGGCAACTGTACTTAGCGGCCCTAAGACAGGAGAAGCATCAGTAGTGTGATGAGGTTCTCGAAGGACAAGACCCAAACCTGAATGCACAAGCAGTTCCGCGGAAGAAAGAGGATTCTGGAAGGATTTCAGTCTAGCAACCGTCTAAGGCAGTTCTACTCTGTCACTGTGATTCTGAACCACAGCCAGACAAGTTCTAGTCATCCCTTAAAAGTTATTGCATTCCAGTAGTAAATCCCCAGTAGGTTTTTCAAAAAGTTAAGCCTCCAAAGATGCCAAATATTTTGATTACTTAACAGCAGTTAAGTGCTCAGCAACTAAAAGATCAGCAGTTTAAACCCACGTAAAAGTTCTGCAGGAGAAAGACTTAGTCATCTGCTGCTTTAAAAAGTCCTATTTGGCGGTTGTACTCATCCTCTGGGTTCGCTCTGAGCCACAACTGACTCGGCACAACTCGATCATGGAGTTAGGCTACAGCTCACTGATGCTTTACTGTTATAACCTCCCCATGTCAATGGCATTAAACTCCAAGTCCCCTTGGACAACTACTTTTAAAATACATTAACAGAATAAAAGGGGAAAAGCACTTCAGGAAAAAGCAAATCTGAGGCTAATCATTACATTATGTAGGGTGGCAATGCCAGGTTCGAGTTGATTCTTTTGGCTACCATTATCGGGGATATTCCATTCCCACCAGACAACAGCAAACATACTCGGGCCAGACTCCGAGAGCTGAAGATCAAGTGGTCAGTAGACAGTCGACTAGGAACACAGATGCACCTGATTCCACAGTGTGCAAACTCCCTGCTGTCTCCACGATGTCAGAGGGGCACAGTCTCTGGAGCCCAAGGCCGCGCTTCCATCTCTGCTCTGATACTAACTAGCTAGTTCTTGGACAACCCACTGAACTTTCCTCAGGCTCAGTTTCTTCATCTAGGAATAAACAAGTCAGAGTACCTACATCCTAGGTAAGCAAGTCACTGGCGTTACCTGATTTCGTTCCCTACTATCTTAATCCAAACGGTGTTCACAAAAAGTGTAATTGGGAGTCATGGCGATGCGAAGCACCATTTGCCTTTCTTGAGAGTTACGCTTTTAGAGGCTTTACCCTCGTTCCCATTTCAGCAAACACTTAGATGGTTCCTTTGAGTACCAAGGCTGTGAGGAGGGCACGTTACCTGAGGGTCAATGACAGACTCACTCAGAAGCGCCTCGGTAACAGGGTCTCGATTCAGTGCAATGGGCTTTTGAGAAGCATCAGGAGCCATTGTTACATTTGGAAACCCTGGGGAAGGAAATGAGCCGTTAGGACTTTGTCTAGCTGATAAAATTTACTTCACAAGGCTAGGCACTGCCATTAGCCTGCACCACTCCACACGGAAACCTTGATAGTGTAACTCAGACCAGGATAGCCTTACCATGTGCTTGATAACACTTTCACACATGTGAATACAGTTTATCCTCACAAGACCTTGCGTGTGGCACTACTACCCTCTTCATTTTCGCGATCACTAAACAGAGGCTCAGAGGCATTAAGAAAGCCAGGATTCAGACACTAAACTAAAAACAAGTGATCTGTTGGAAGAATTGAGATATTCAATGTAAAATGTACATGCTACCGTAAATAATTCTGCATCTGTAACAAGAGGAAAAGGTCCTTGGAGAGAGAGAGTGAAGTTACTTTGGGATTTAAATTAAGCTTCACTCAAATTATATATAAATACAAATATTTTAATTAGGAATTGCATTACATCAAACCATAACATATTTCAATAGCTTATAACAATCTACCTTTCCTTATCTGAGCAACTAGAAATAGTCTTCTTATTTAAAAGCAAACAAATTTTAACACATCTAAGCATAACAAGCATATATATAAGTAGCTATCCTAGAATACTATGAAATAAATAACTTGATGCCTGAGAAAGAGTTTTAAATTCTAAATAGGTTATGGTTAATAAGAAAAATGCTTGAAGTTGATGGTTTACCTGTGCGTCTGCAGGGAAAATCAACAAACAGATTTTTTGCTGCAGCCATCAATTGATCAGATCTTTCCAATACGTCATGCATCTGGTATTGATCAGAAAGAATCTAAACATGTGTTAATGGTAATTAACATTTAGGGAAAAACAATATATTTTTAAAATCACACAGGAGAGATCCATACAAAGGCACAGAGCATAAAAAGAAGCAAAGGCACCTACCTTCCTTTAGGATCCTGCGCTGGCAACTGCAGCAAGGAGCAGTCCAAAACAAAAACCCCAAAGCCCAGGCCTCCCAGTCAGTTTCGAGTGTCCTCAGGACAGAGAAGAAGTACCCCACCTGGTGTCCCAGGCTGTACTCTTTCTGAAAGCAGGTCGTCACCGCTTTCTTCCCATGGAGCAGCTGGCAGGTTTGAACAGGCAACCTGTCCATTAGCAGTCAAGCACATAGTCATCGTGCCACCAGGGCGCCTAAGTAAGTAGGTGAGGCTAACACCATTAGTGGCTTTTAATGCATTCCTGCAAATCTCACTAAGAAATAAATATTAAATTGTGACCCAGTGTACACACACACACACACACACACACACACACACACACAGGAGTAGGTTATGTGTATCGTGTATGTGCATCAGCTATGTTTTAGGCTGCTCCCTACACGAGTTCAAACTCCCCAGCCACTCCATGAGAGAAGGATAAAGCTATCTGTTCCTCTAGTGATTTAAAGTATCAGAAACCCGAGCAAGCATCTCTACTCCACCCCACAGGGTCACTATAATTAAGAATCAAATGGATGGTAGAAGGTTGTTTTACACACACGCATGTGCACACAAATATGTTGCATTGAAAGAAACATCTCACGGAAACATGTGCTCACTCCACGAGAACATCTGAGATTTCGCTTTTGTTAGTCTAGTACATTTTTAAGTGACTTTATGACAAATTAGCTTGATTTCACAATTCATTAATGAGTTATGATCCTGTTTGAAAAACCCTGATTAACAATAGATACCTCGGCAGTCTAAACTCAAAGGTATGAATCTCTGAAGTATTATAGCCACTATCATACTCAGAAGTATTATAGCCACTAATGTGATTTCATAATATCATACAGGGTTATGATACACAGTTTTAAAAAATTATGTAAGATATAATTTAGAGGTACATTAAACAAACAAAAAAAATGTGTTGCTCCTATATTTTTAAGCTAGCTAATTTTTTTATTCTGGAGAGGTAAGAACTCCCCAAACCACACAAGTACTATACTATAGTGTTCAAGTACTTTAGGCTCAGGAAATTTCATAGCTGCATTCAAGGCCAACAGCCCAAGTAAAGGCTAGTGAACTCTGTTCGCCACCAGTAGATGGCGATATTACATTAAAATGGGTGTCAATCTTCAGAAACCCCCCAGTTCCTACTACCTCAAATCAACAGAACAACTGGTAATTACAAATAAAAAGCAGTCAGTTACTGTTTTAAGACACTGAGGGAAAGAACTAGTATCACATTCTGACTTTCTCTCCATTTCCCTAGAGCCAATCAGGTTGGCTCAGTTAAAAAATGAGCTGCTGGGCTGAGCCCCAGTGGCGAAGTGGTTGTGCGAGGGACTGCGGCCCACTGGGTTGGAGGTTCAATTCCAGCTCACAGGAGCAAAGACTGGGCCTCCTACTCCCACCACCAGAGGGCAGTGATGCCTAAAAACTTTTTTTAAAAATGAGCTGCTGATGTTCCTTCCACAAAGACTAAACTGAGGAATAGCATTTAAGCAAAAAGTACATCTGGAGACAAAAGATTGGAACTAGAAGTCCAGTCAACAGATGCAAAGCAAAATGGTTTCTCCAAGTTCAGTTTCCTGATGTGTTAATGGAGATACGCTCACCTCCCCACCCCACAAAGGTACGAGAAAGATTGGGACACACTAGAAAACCATAATTGCACTATATAGATGTACAGAATGTACTTGTAACATCTGATAAAATCCAATACCCAATTCTTTTTTTTAAGTTGGAGTCCAATATATATAACATATTCCTTATTTCAATTATGTCAAGTAGAACTGTACAATTGCTACCACAATCGATTTTCCATTCTTTTTCTACATTGACTTCTTGACATCACCTTCCTTCTTCCACTCCCCCCACCCCAACCACTGAACTCACCTCCCCGTGAATTCCTTATTCTACTTGCTGTCCTCCTAGGCTTATCGGTCCTGGCACAGCTCCCAGAGGCCGGCCTCAAATGACATAACACCTCTGAGATACACTCGACTGTGAATGAACAAAAACTAAAGACAACAATACAAACCCAAAACACAGAAAAATCTGAAAACTGGATCAAGTCCAGCCTGCATCATTACTGACAAAGTTTTAATTGTTTGTGTCAGACTTAGGTCAAGACCCATTTCTGATTAAAACACTTAGCAAAAAAGGAATTGAAGGGATATTTCTTAACATTAAAAAGGGTACATGTGCAAAACCAATGGCCACCATCTCACCTGGTAGGGAGAAACGGGACCCACACCAGAATGGACTGTTTATGACCACTCTTACTCAACACTGTGCAAGAAGTCTAAGCCAGAAGTCTGAGCTATTAGACAACAAAAAGAGATGAAAGGCATCCAAACTGGTAAAGAAGTAAAACTCTATTTGCAGATGGTATTGTTCTCTATGTGTAGTACCCCCGATTTTTATATCAGCGTGCAGACATAAAAGCATAGAGGTAGATTCTGGCCTGTCAGTCAGGTCACAGCCTAATGGTGCCTTCCTTACAGACGTGGTTCTCATAAGGAGGGTCCTGGGAACGTCCCTCTCTGATTCACCATCCAGCTGGCAAGCCACCTGGAAACCTGCCAGACCCCTGGAGGTGCGTCCCCCACCATTGGATCCACAAGACTTTTCACCCGCTGGCCTGTGATCTTCCTGCATTCTGTATCAGCTGCCTGTGGCTGTGTGCGTCTGAAGAAGGGCTTTGGACTCATATCCGACTTATGGACTTGATCTGCCCTGGGCTGGGATGTTTTCTTGATCTCTAACGACCTCGTGGTATAAAGCTCTTTGTTACACATATCTGAATGTCCCTGGAGTTGTTTCTCTAGTCAACCCGGCCTAACACAACATGTGAAAAACTCCAAAGACGCAAACAAAAAAAATGCTGGAAGCAATTGAAAATTTGGCCATCAGGCAGGATACCCACAGAATCAAACATACGAAAGTCGACTGGAGACTAATGTGCTAGTGAAGAGAGCTCTGAAAGGGAAATTTAAAAAGCAATACTATTTACAACAGCTACTTAGAAGATAAAATACTTAAGAATACACCCAACCAGACCGATACAAAAGACTATATAAAAAACTTCTACAAGAAACCACAGAGGCCAACACAAATGGAAGAATGTTCTATGCTCATGGATACACCAGTTGATATTGTAAAAATGTCAATACTACCCAAAATCTATAACTATAATGCAATTCCAATCCAAATCAAATATTACTGTTTAAAACTGCGGTTCTCAACTTTCCTAATGCTACAACCCTTTAATACAGTTCCTCGTGTTGTGGTGACCCCACCTCCCACCCGGGCCATAAAATTATTTTCGTTGCTACTTCATAACACTAATTTTGCTACTGTTATGAATCAGGCAACCCCTGTAAAAGGATTGTTTGTTTGACCCCCAGTGGGGTCACGACCCACAGGTTGGGAACCACGGCTTTAGAGAACTAGAAAAACTAATCACCAATTTTATATGGAGAGGAAAGAGAAGCAAAGCACTATTAAAGAACAGTTGGAAGCTCTCACCTCCCGACTTCAAAACCTATTACACAGCCACAGCAGTCAAAATAGTCTTGTGCTGGCACAATGATTTAGGTAGACCAATGGAAAAGATTAGAGAACTCAGAAATAAATCCATCCGCCTACGGTCTACTGATATTCAACAAATAGCAAAAAAAAAAAATTATAAGGGGAAGAGAAAGTCTCTTCAATAAAGGGTGCTGGAAAATTTAACCTCTACCTGCAGAAGAATAAAACAGGACCAAAAAAAAAAAAAAAAAACAGGACCAATGCCTTACCTCATATACCAAAAAAAGGAACTCATGATGAATTGAAGACCTACATGTGAAGCTATGAAGTTATGAAGCTCATGAGTACGAAAACGGCCAAACTTAAGGGTCCTAAAACAGGGAATATACACACTGCCACACAGAGCAAAACACACACACAGCAGAAGACAAAATATATGCCTGGGACCTTTAAAAAATAAGATATTTATGTTCAACAAAAGACTTCATTGAAAGAATTAATCAGAAAACCCATAAACTTGGGGGGAAATTTTTGCAATGACACATCAGATTTTAAGACTAACTCCTAAAATCTCTAGAAAACCTCCAATACTTCAATAGGAAAAAAAAGATGAATAACCCAGTTTTTAAAATGAGCAGAGTACATGAACAAACCAGTTCAACAAAGAAGACATCTCGGCAACCAGCAAACAAATGAAGAAGCCCATCACTAGCCATCCAAGAGATGCAAATCACAACAAAGGTGTATCACCCTGTACCAGCACTGGCAACAAAATTCAGAAAATAACTTCAAAAAATGCTGGAGAGGATAGAGATCAGAACCCTCATACACTACTCTTCTATTTCTCATATTCCCTATGACTTTACTATAATCTCTATATTTCTTGGCTGTACAATTGCACCTACCGGACCTGTGTTAGGGGCTGGCTCCCCTG
Organism: Nesogale talazaci; assembly: GCA_004026705.1. NCBI lineage: Eukaryota > Metazoa > Chordata > Mammalia > Afrosoricida > Tenrecidae > Nesogale > Nesogale talazaci. The sequence goes on along the minus strand of PVJH01021948.1, from coordinate 14,522 downwards.
ACAGTGTTCCACAAGAAGAGGAGAAACCATAAAAGGAAACAGGGCAAAGTGACTGGGGATTTATTCTAAGTGGTTTAATCCACCTCCTGGAAGCTCTTCCTCTTTTTCACTGCCCCACCACCTTATCAAGCATGAGGCCCTTCTCCAAGGACAGTCTCTCCTGACAGCATGCACAAGCACAAGAGAAGAAATCTCACTATGCTCAACTCTAGGGAGCGTTCTGGCTTCTTCCAAGACAGACCTGGCAGCTAACAATACCTTCAATATTCTTAGTCAATACCATAATTCAAAAGCATCCATTCTTCTGAAACCTTCCTTATTCATAGTCCAACTTTCACTTGCATATGAGGGCACTGAAAATATCATGGGTTATGTCAGGCACACCTTAGACTTCAACAGGACACCCTTGGCCTTCATCAGTTTATAGTCTAAAGAGGTCTTGTTGAGCAGCAGACTTTCCCAGTGCAATATATTGAGTTGTTGACTATTGCACAATGGCTGTGAATCCAAGCAAAATGAAAACATTGGCAACTTTCATCTTCTCTTCATTTATTGTGATGCTATTGCTCAGTTGTGAGGATTCTGGTTTTCTTTACAGGGTTTTAATTCATACTGAAGGCTACAGTACATCCTCGCTTTTAGCAAGCAAAGTTGTGTCATCCGCATTTCCCAGCTTGTTCATCAGCCTTCCTCCAATCTTGATGCTGAGTCTTCTTCAGCGTCTCAGATGATTTGGTCAGCATACAGATTGGCTAGGAATGATGAAAGGATACAACCCTGATGCAGGCATGCCTTTCTTGAGTTGAACCACACAGTATTCCCTTGTTGTGGGTAAACAATTACCTATAGGTCTGTGTACGGTTTCACATGAAGACAATGAAGAGTTCTGCAATTCCCATTCTCCTCAATGTTATCTATAGTTTGTTATGATCCACACAAATTCCTTTACAGTCATAATACACAAGCAATCGTTTTTCTGAAATTCTCTGCTTTTAGTCCAGATAATCCTAATTATCAACTATGATATTCCTTGTTCCAAATCATCTTTTAAATCCAGCTTGAATTTCTGGCAGCAACTTGTCATTATATTGCTACCAATCTTCCTCAAAATTTTACTTGCATGTGATATTAAAGAGAGTGGTCAGTAATTCCCTAATTCAGTAATTCTGTTGAATCGCCTTTCTTTAGAATGGATACAATTATAGATCTTTTCTGGTCCATTAGCCAAATCTTCCGAATTTCTTGGCATACACCAGTGAGGCTTCCAGTGCTTCATCAGCTTGCTGAAACATTCTATTGGTATTCCATCAATTTCTGGAGCCTTTTTTTCACTAATGCCTTCAATGTAGCTTGGAATCTTCCTTCAGTTAACATTGGTTCTTGATCACATGCTCCCACTTGAAATGGATGAATAGCAAGCAGGTCTTTTGGGGGCAGTGATTCTGTGGATTCTTTTGAAAAGACAATTCCATTGTCTTGATGTTTCCTGCATCATTCAATACTTTTCCCTTAGAATCCTTCAATATTTCAAATTGAGGCTTGTGGTGGTCATGTGCTTATGTTAATTTCATGATTGAGATGTAGGGGTAGAGTCTAGCCTGTTAATCTGGAGATAGCCATTGAGTAGCCAATGAGGCCTCCATGTGGGCATGGCTTTCTCCTGAGAGTTCTGGGAAATCTCGCATTATTTCCTCGTGGACATGAGAAGCTATCTCCCCAGTTGTTGGGAGTTAGTCTGAGAGACAATGAATTACAGAAAAGACAAGATGGCAGTGTCTGAGGAGCTGAAGGAACCGGAGAAGCCACACGGCCTTACCCTGATGAAACCAGACCTCTGAGCTAGCGAAGCCACATGGAAACCTCTGCCAGTGCTGAGTTGCTTCTACCACCACTGGATACTGTTGATGGACCCTGAGCCCTGGAAATAAGGAGCCATAAGGGGACTCCTGCCGGTGCCGGGAATCTGCACCCACTGGTCTGTGACTTTGTGAGTCAGAAAGAGACATTATAGACTGGTATCAGGCATATGGGCTAACAATGGACTTATGACTTTGAACTGAACTGGGGTTGAATGCTTTCCTAATGTCCTATTCCTCTTGTATATAAATCATACCCTATATCCATATGCGTGTCTATGAATTGTTTCTCTAGTCTATCCAAACTAACACAAGGCTTAAAGAATTTTTCAGTTCTTTCAGCTTGAGATATGACTATGGAAAACAATTACAATAACTCATATTCATGTGTCAAGAACTAATTTCATAGCAACATGACTAAATATCTTAAAGATAAGTGGAGTCTGAGATGTTAACTTATATAAGGCCACTGAGCTGATAATTTAGGAAGGCAGTCAAACCACAGTGGTAGATTCTCATTCCATTGGTTTGTTTTTGATTTTTGCTTTTAACTGACATTCATTACTGGAGCGTCTCCAAGGTAAACTAAATGCGAAAGGGAAAGAGAATGTATTTATTATTTATTTTCCTTCTAACTTTAAAGGCAATAGAGTTTAGAATTACCTCCTTCATGATAGCCAATCTCCGTTTCTCGAGATTGGAAGTTTCTGGCCTCTGCCGCCTCCATTTTCTCTTCAAAGCTTTTTCTTGGAGTTCCCAGTGTACTAACGCTCTGTTTTTTGATTTGTGTATTTCATGACGACGTAACTGGGTAGGAGAGAAAAATTACCATAATGTTTCAAGAGATTTCCCATTCTGATGGTGACAGTCCACCATCTATTTTGTTAACTCTTTCTAGTCCAATACATATTTACTTATCCATATACATATCAACATGTTAACAGTACTGTAAATAATCAAATATGATTTAAAAAGGAGTATCCAGAACTAGTATGTCCAGCGAAAAGACAAACTTAAACATTTTCAATTTCTACTTTCTTTGTTCAGGACTATCCCATAAATCAGCATATTCAAGCTGCAAGTTAGGACTTATTTATCAAATCCAAAGACAAAACCCATGGTCACATAGTAAACTGCAATGCATAGCCACCCTATGTAGGGTTTCCAAGACTATAAAAACTTACAGGAGGGGCTGAGCCCCGGTGGTGGGGCTGAGCCCCGGTGGCGTAAGTGGTTGAGTGCGGAACTGCAGCCTGCGGGCTTGGCGGTTCAAATCCAGCGGCGGCTGGGTAGCGCCCATGACCACCAGAGGCAGTGATGCCCACAAAAAAAAAAAAAAAAAAAAAAACTTACAGGAGTAGAAAAAGAAAGCCTGGTCTATTTTCTACCAAGCAACTGCGGGTTAAACTCTGCCCCCCCCCGCCCCTCCCACGCCCCCCCCACACCCACACCCCCCGACCTTGCAGCAAGCAGTCCACACTTACCCAACAGGGGGTGGTAAAATCCACAATTTGGGAAGGCCTGGGTGGGAATACAGTGCCAACCAGTCCAGCTGTTAACTTTCCTGGCAAGCTGAAGGCTCAAGTCCATCCTGAGAGACTCCTTGGAAGAAAAGGCTAACACTCTGCTTCCAACCCCTCACCACTGAAAAGGCACAGAGAACCATCTACTCGAGCCCAGCCAGGAGGAGCCAGACTAGACTCAGCAGCAACCAGGGAGGTTGCTTTCAAACCCGGTAGCAGGCCAACTCCAGCATGCTTTCAACAGACGAGAATACACAGTGCAAAATATTAAGAGGATGCTGTGCATAATAAAAGAAGCTAGCCAAGGATGAAACATACATGCTTGCTCCAGTTCTTCAGTATTTTCTTCCCCTCCTTCGTCCGTTCCCTGCCCCCGCCCCCGACTATCATATCCCAATTCTACCTCAAACATCCGGCTAGACCAGAGGATGTACACTAGTACAGCTAGAAACAGGAAACACAGGGAATGCAGGACAGATGATCCCTTCAGGACCAGTGGTGAGAGTGGCAATACCGGAGGGTGGAGGGAAGGTGGGGTAGAAAGGGAAACCAATTATAAGGATCTACATATAACCTCCTCCCTGGGGGACAGACAACAGAACAGTGGGTTAAAGGAGATGTCAGACAGTGTAAGACATGATAAAATAATAATTTATAAATTATCAAGGGCTCATGAGGGAGGGGGAGTGGGGAGGGGAAAAATGAGGACCTGATACCAAAGGCTCAAGTAGAAAGAAAATGTTTTGAGAATGAAGACCACAACAAATGTACAAATGTGCTTGACACAATAAATATATATATATATATATATATATATATATGGATTGTGATGAGTCGTACGAGCCTCCGATAAAATGATTTTTAAAAAGAAAAGGAGCTATGGCAGTACTGTGGGTAACATCTTGGGTTGCAAGCCATACGGTTGGCAGTTCAAACTCGCTAGATGCTTCACAGGAGAAAAATGCTCCTATAAAGATTAATAGCCTTGGACACCCATAGAGAGCCACTGTGAGTCAGAATTGACTAATTGGTAGTGGGTTTGTCATGTTTTGCTTTGGGTTGTTTAGGTTTGCACACAACAAAGCTAAGAATCCTCTTGGTATGAGGGAGGGAAGAAGGGTGTTGGAGGGTAGAAAGTGAACTGATACCAAGGGCTCAAGTAGAAAGAAAATGGTGATGGCAACACATATACAAATGTGCTTAATACAATAGATGGATGGATGGGCTGTGATAAAAGCTATACGAGCCCGTAATAAAATGATTTTTTTAAAGTGTTGCACTTTTTGGCTACACATATTATTACAAACACACAGATGCAGAGTGTGAAATGGACAAAACAGAGTAATCACAGGTATAAGCCACACTCATTTCATGAGACATATAATCATCAAGAAAAATATTATAGCATTTTTCTAGACCTACAAATGGCTTCATGTGGAAGTGGGAGTGTGGAGGCATAAGCATCCCAAGATGCAGAGACCCTGAAGTGCAGCAGGGATAAGAACCACAGGTATTAAGATGAACAGGTGTTCACTGAGGGATGAAAGCACACGTTTAGCCTGCTGCATGCTCTGGTACTGGCAACTATGAATATGAACAAGATCCATAGCCTATTCAATAAAATATACCAATGAGCCTTGCCCTGTAATAGAAAGTCAATCTTGAGGTAGCCTTGCTATTAGAAAGCATTGTACAGTTGATTACAGCAGATATAGTTAGGTCAAAATGTAATATGCCTTATCATTTGAGCTCCCTTTGCCCCATTTTAAAGTTGTTCAATTTTTAATACTTTCAGCTTTCTTTTCAATTATCGTTTTTTTAATCATTTTATTGAGCTCTCATATATCGCTTTCCATCATACGTAGTTCAATACATAGTTACATACACTGTGCCAAGCACTCAGTTATCGTTTTTTTCTTTTATCTTGTCACTGTTGTTGGTTTTTTTTTAAGGGTTGTTTATTTGTTTGTGTTTTGTATGATTTTCTGTATATAAAATGCAGGATATGTAAATCTATAGAGACAGGAAGTAGATTACCCAGAGGCACAGCAGGAGAGGATGGAGACAAGGGGGGCCTCTAACAAATGATTGTGGTGATGATTGTACAATTGCTTAATATGATTGAATCACTAAACTGCATGATATTGAAGTACATGCCAAGAAAATCAATGGGGGAAAAGATTATGTAAGAATTCTTTTTGGATCTTTATTCTAAAAAAACCAATGGGAAATGAGTTTTTAGGAAGTCAAGGAAACTTGGGTGCGTGCACCGTATCAGACGCGCGTTTGCTAGGTGTGACGATGGCATGAGCAGAAAGAGAAAGTGCTTTTCCAAAGTGCAAGCTGAAAGAACGACATATTGGGGGACCTGCTTAAAGCGCCTGCAGCAGCGTGATAATGAAGCAAGCGTGGCAAAATCTTGGGATAACGCCTGCAACCAGAGGACCGGTTTGTGAGCTATTTTTACTGCTTTCTCTATTTTCACGAGTTTGATTAGGTATCCTTCTTATCCTCAAAAAAGACTGGGAGCATTTACTTTAAGACTCTGAGTACACCATGATCTTTGAGAAGTCTGAGTCCATTACCGCGGCTACTGTGTAGTGCCTTCCAACCCGAGGGCCTATCATCCAAGAAGACGTAGAATAGCTACTATGCTGAGCTGCACAATCTCCTGAAGATCACACAGCCTTTCTTTGTGTGATTAAAACTCTACTGAGACTCTTTTACCTCAGGGATCCTGCTGGCACTCGCCGTGCTGGTGCATAGCTTACACGTAAGCAGGCATGACAGGTTCAACTGACAGACGTGCAGTGACTCTACTGGGAGTGAGTGGGGCTTCAAAAAGTGCACAGATTATATTTTAATTCTTTTTTGTTTGTTTAAAATTCAGATAACTTCATTTGAATTGAAAACACAGTCTTGAAAAAGTATTTAACTAAGAGGCTTTATAATAAAAAGCATTAGAAGTCTTCTAGGTAGGACATAAAGTAGCATTCCGAGGTTAATAGATTTGACTTTGAACTATTTTTTTTAATTTTTCTATCTTATTGGCGGCTCTTGCAGCTCTTATCACAATCCATCCATATATCCACTGTTGTCAAACACATCTGCACATGTTGTCATCATCTTTTTCAGAACATGTTCTTTCTACTTGAACCCCAGTATCAGCTCTTTTTTTTTAATTTAATTTTTTTTTTTTAGGCATCACTGCCCTGGTGGTGGGAGTAGGACACTCAGCCTTTGCTCCGTGGAGCTGGAATTGAACCTCCATCGCAGTGGGCCGCAGTCCCGCGCACAACCACTACGCCACCGGGGCTCAACCTCAGCTCTTTATTTTTGTCCTCCCTCCTCCACCCTCTCGTCCCCATTTCACCTTGATAATTTATAAATTCTTTCTTTTTTTCCATGTCTTACACCAACTGCTATCTCCCTTCACCCACTTTTCTGCTGTCTGTCCTCTTGGGAGTGGACCCTAAGTCGATTACTGTGATCAGTTCCCCCCTTCTCTTACCCTCCTGGTATCACTGTTCTCCTTTTGATCCCGAGGGGTTATCTGTTCTGGATTCCCGGTGTTGCAAACCCTTATTGGTACCAGAATAAACGTTCTGGTCTATCATATTTGTAAGAAAGAATTGGATTCATGATAGTAGGGGGTCAGGGGGGAGACAAAGCATTAAAGAACTAGAGGAAGGTTGTGTGTTTCATTGGTGCTATCCTGCACCCTGACTAGCTTGTCTCTTTCCTATGGCCCTTCTAACAGGGAGTATATTTTGGACTAGTTTTAAAAAACAAATTTTGTAAGCGCGGTAAAAAGCATTCACAGAAAATATGTGGACTCTACATAAGTACTCAGTGGTAAAGCTTTGGTGAAAGAAAGACCTGAAGTCCATGCTGGCATCTCAGAAGCAGTTCTCAAAGAGTTTTGTTTAATTTTCGTGACTTTTGGATTTTAAGCAAGTCTAGAATCCTTCTTCATCCTCAATCTTGGGAGTCGAATAGTTCTTTAAGTGTCCCAGAGTTTACATTCTACAAGTATGTCTAGCTACATCTGCAGACATACTGAGTGTCACTGTGGGAGAGAATGGAGTGGCTCTTGTAAGGGTGTTCAGGTATCTAAGTGCAAAAGTTAGCAGAACTGGCTCGTTCATCTCTATGGTAAGCGCCTTCTCCTCTTGATCAACATTGTGTGTGACAACTTAGTATTTCCCTTTCCAAGTTCTCCACGTAGTTCCCCAAAATTCCACTCTGTCTTACACAAGGAAATGACAATAGCATCTCCAATATGGCTGAGATTTCGGCAGACACGTGCAAATTCACCAGAAGGCTACCCAGCTATAGTCCTGTTTTGGAATTTCAAGATGTTTAACCTCCAAACCCCTCAACTTCGTTTCATAGTGTGAACCTTTTTCTTGGTTTGGTGCTCCCAATACCAGTGTCAATGTGTCTGCATGACCTCTCACCCTTAGTGTGATGATGTCTTCCCGGGCGAGGCTGCGGTCACAGGAGCAGATAATGAAGCCCTCCCAAGGGCAGAGTGAGCTGCACCAGGGACACGTGGGGCGAATGCAGGCTCTGCAGGTTCATGGCCCTCGAGCTGCCTTCCCAGCAGGCCTCATTCATGAGATCCATGAGTGCCTCCAGCACTTTCTTCAGGACAGAACCCTGGACCTCGAACATGGTGGCTAAGCCCTCATGGGATCAGAGAGAGAGCCGAAAGTAGGAGATCACCGGCCTGCTGCATCTTCAACTGTGACAATTTTTATTTCTCTTTTTCCACAAACTTTTTGAAGGTACCCTCAAGTAAGCACAAATAGGTTCAAATATTATTGAACTATTTCCAGGAACTTCTTAGGAATTCTAGTCTGCAGGCTAGAAACCAAACACCAAAGAATATATTGATATTAAACTTTTTTTATATCAAACTTAAGAGATCTGTTTACTATAAACTTACCAAATCTTCAGGAGTTGCTCGATGGACTGTTAAATCATTCACAGTATTCTGAAATGAAAAAAAAAAAAAGACGGTCTTTCATTATGATTAAAAAGAAGAAAGCTTTCTTATAAAATATCAGCATGCACTGCATTTTAACAGCTGGAAAGCACTACCATCACATTGATTCCACCTCATACCAATTCTACAGACTAGAAAAGAACTGATCCACGCAGTTTCCAAAGGTATACGCTTTGCAGAAGGAGGGCCCCACGTCTTTCTTCCGTGGTGCAAGTGGCTGATGGGTTTGAGGCACCAACTTCAGTTAGCCTCATTCTTAACCCTAACCCCACCAGACCTCCTAAATAGCTAAGAAATGATTCAAAATTCTGAAAGCAAAGGGTCCTTCTTTCTAGGAACCAGTATTCTCAATTTAAATTGTAACAAATTACTTTTAAGTGTCTTATAGAAAATAGCAAATCACAGATTATTTTTAGTTGTCTTACAGAAAATAAGCATAGACGTCATCAATTGGGTACATAGTAAAACAGTGAATATAGCAAGTTAATAACTCAAAATGAGTAAGTTTAACTGAAGCTTTAGCTTTCAAACTGTATTCCATGGCATTCCAGAATCCCATGAGGTAACTCTAAATGTTCACAAAGTGCATCCGTATAATGCAAACTCAGTTTCCACTGAGTCGGTACCCATTCATGGGGGCACCATGTGTGTCAGAGAACCATGACCTGTTGGGTTTTCAGGGTTTCACTATTTGGAAATTGATCATCAGAAGGCAGTTCTGAGTTACCTCTGGGCCCACTCAAACCCCCAACCCTCCAGTGAGTAGCCCCAAGTTCTAGCCAGGTGCAGCACCCGGGGACTCCAGAGCCCACAGTGGGTGTCCATGCCAACGACTTCTGCGTAGAAGCCAGAATAACGCAGGTGAGGTTCCAGGGCATTGCATCCTCTCAAAGAGTTGGCACCAGTCAAAGTCAGAAGGCATCTAGCCAACGTGGCAAGGCCACCGCATTTCACAAGTCCAGGAGAGGCCACTGCCTTCTGAGTTGACTGGAACAGAACCGTGCACAGCTGATGCTGCTTGATGCAGTGGCCCTGCCACCGGGTCCTTTCCCAAATGACTTCCTTCTGCTACCCACAGCAGGAAGGGGGGGGGGGGGTGGCTGGTGGAGACAGGTTTACTTCTACCTGTAACAAATATAAGGAATCCGAGCCTAGTGAAAGAGCCTCTGCTGCATTAAAGACCAAACACACTGGTTGTAGGTTATATCCAGCTCAAGCCTAAAGAGTTCACTCTGGGCCTTGCTATCATGCAGAGGGTGTCGGAAAGTGCATGGTGGCAGGTGTAGTTAGGCTAAAACTTAATGCCTTATCATTTGATCTCCTTTTGGGCCCATTTTTAAGTTGTCCTATATCGTTTTTAAATAGCTTCTTTTCTATTGTGTTTTTTTCTCTCTTTAAGCTGTTAGTTTTATTTGCTTGTTTGTTTTTATGAAATTGAGGCAAATCTGTAGAGAGTTACTAGATTAATAGTTTCTTGGAGTGATGGCAGGGGAGCTAATAATAAGAAACACAAGAAAAGAAGAAAATGTTCTATAAATTAATTATAGTAAAGACTATACAACTCTTCTTGATATGACCAAACAAATGAGTTGCATGATGTGGATTCTGAGACAATAAAACTGGTTAAAATATTTTTTAAAATAAGTGCATTATGGAAGTTCAAACATAAATAAACAAGTTATTCTTTTTACATTTATTTTAAAACAGGCACGGTAGAACTATAAGGTGATGAGAATTGTTCTTAATAATGACTATAACAAAAACTAGACAGACAAATAAGTAAGGGGCTCAGAATTGGTTCCTACAGGTCAAGGTTTAATTCCATTAATACTGCTTACAACTATTTTCTATAGAATTTCCTTTACAGCTGATGACAAGCCACCCAAGAAAACATCTTGTCTCAAGATAGTATTATTCTGCCTGGCAGTTCTTCCATCACTCCCCAGACTTCACTGCTCTTTCCCAGGGTCAGTCTGCCTTCAGACCACAGTCTGCCCTGCGCGCGCCCCCACTCTACTCAACACCCAAGAAAACAAAGTAAAAGAGAAAGGCTTCCATTCTTTTTTGAACAATGACAACATATCAGGAGAAAGAGAGAACCTTCTCAAGTGATCACTGTGCAGGGACAATACTAAGGCCCCCACTTTTAATAAATCGTTTCCTTGGAGCCACAGCCTTGTACAGTACAGCCAGTCAATACAAGCACAGAGAAGTCGTCCTCACCCAGCTTGTCGAGGAAATCTGGCTGAAGTGGCAGGTGCCGAGTGCAAAAGAACCTCTGAGACTCAAGCTAGTTCCTGACTCTTAATCTGCCCATGAAGAGTGTGGCAGATTTAAGGATTAAGCCAATAGGGGTGGAGCCTAGCCTGGTAATCTGGAGATAGCCAATGAGACCTCTCTGAGCCTGGCCTTCTCCTGAGAATTTCTGGGAAAACGTGGTAATTCTTTCTTGGAGGCGGGAGACACTGTCACTCTCAATTCATTCCCTGGGAGATGCTCTACTGACCAGACACATGGCACTACAATGATAGACCCCATGCCCTGGGAACTGCAGGAGCCACAGGAAACCCCTGCCAGCACTGAGATGCTGATCCAAAGACATTCTAACCCACTGACCTGTGATTGTCCTGCACTTGGCATCACTGCACATGTTTCATGAGTCTGAAGAGGACTTTATAGATTGCTGTCAGACATACGAACTAATATTGGACTAATATTATGACCTGGACTGGGCTGGCATGTTTTCTCAATGTTCAATTGCTCTTGTATATTAATCTCTCCCTTCTATACATATGAGGGTCTCCATGACTTTGTTTCTCTAGTCTACCCACACTAACAGAGAGAGTAAGCCAAAACCAAAGTACCACGTAGCGAAAGATAAAGTTCTCATGGGGTGTTCAAATCAGGAGTCAGCAACTGCAGTCCCAAGGACGTGGGTTGTATCTTAAGAACCTTTGTACTGAATTTGATCAGTCTTTGGATGTGAACAAGAATCTCAGGGGGGTAAGAAAGCAAGAATCACTCATGCTTTCAACCAAAATACCACTCACATTAATACAGTATCATGGACTGTTATGCAAGCCTAGAAAAGGCACTGAAAATTTCAGATTTCAGTAATACAGGTTAGCTAAAGTGGCCCAAAAGCAGAAGGTTCTCAGTTAAATCTGAGATGGGGATTTTTTTTTTCAAGACACACTGCATACCTGCTAAGATTTCAATTCTTCAGAGAAAGCAGGGTAATGACCTGGATCTGTGTATTCAAAAAGGCTCCCCAGGGCCTTTTCGTTCTTCCCTCCACAGCCCAAGCTATCCCTGTGCCTGGACACCCTTTCTGCCCCATGCCAGGCTGAGCAGCACTCAGCCCACAGCCTGCACGCCGGGGCCATGTCACCAGGCCTACTGCTCCAGAATCACGTCAGTGTCGTATGATCCCACTTAGACTTACATCCCATTCTTGTTTCACTGAAGATTTCTTCTTCTTTGCTTTCAGTACTTTTCTTCCCCCTCCCCGGGGACAGTAGCGGTTCACTCGGATAAGTGACATCTACAAGTAATAATCATAGTAATGATTAAGCATCACCAAGGGGGGTAAAAAAACAGGAAATATGAAACAAATCTTAACATGCCATTAGAAAAATGTAGATTTAACAAAGGGTACAGGCTCCCAAAAAACTTACTTCTCTTACTCTGACATTAACTATGGTAGAGTCATTAACTTAAATATTTGCTTACTAGAGAGTTCTGTGCCCTAAAATCGAGCCAAGAAGAGTAGTCTTAAGTTTATCATTGAGTATCCAAATCCACAATTAATAGAAAACCATCAGCCATGTGATAGCAAGATGAACACAAGGCAGCGGTGAGAAGGCAAAAGAGAGATGGAGTTCTGCTTTAAAGACTCAGAATCACTACCAGGTACAAATGTACTTACCATAAGATAAAGACATCTAAATTGTAGAAATTAATGAACATCATATCTCATGTTTCTCACACATGGCAGTAAATAGGGTGACTACTAATTTTACATTAAAATTTGTAAATTTCCAGCATTTGCTTGACACCATTAAATAGCCATAAGGTTAAGAACATCGAACTGAACATCATACAAAATTAGAGAAAAGTTTCAAGCACCTGATCATTGACTTGATGATATATATTTATGCACACACACACACACACACACACACATACACACACACACACACACACAAGACTCAAAAAGCAGGCTGAGCCCTAGTGGCGTAGTGGTTGAGTGCGGGACTGCGGCCCACTGGCTTGGTGGTTCAAATCCACCAGTAGCTCTCCAGGAGCAAGGCTGGACCTCCCATTCCCACCAGAGGGCAGTGATGCCAAAACAAACAAAAAAGACTACAAAAAGCAGCATATACACAAGAGTAAGTCCAAAAGAACTGTTGCAATGTTCCTATTGATCTATGGACAAATCTATTCCAGAAAAGACCTGTTTACACACATCTGCGCCATCAGCAGATGGCTGGGAGTTCTTTCACTAACACGTGTAGCCTCACTAAGGGACCTTCGGGGGGGAAAGGTCTAATCTAAACAGTGGCTTCCAAAGAGTTCTGCTGGGAGTTAAAGCAGGTGTGTCAGCTCAGACGGTCATGATGGATGTTTCTTTGAATCCCAAAGGGGTACTGTGTTTGTCCAGGTAGACTGGAGAAACAAATTCATAAGCATGCATTTGTATATAAGAGAGAGTTTTATAAAAAGGGTAATTGTACATTAAGAAAATGCCCCAGCCCAGTCCGGATCAAGGCTAATATTAGCCCACATGTCCGACAACATCTATAAAGTCCTCTTCAGACTCACAAAACACATGCAAAGATGCCAAATGTAGAAGATCACAGGCCAGTGGGTAGAAATTCTTGTGGATCCAGTGGCAGTAGAAGCATCTCAGCGCTGGCAGGGGTCTCTGCAGGACTTCTCAGCACCCAGGCCTGCATCAGGGTGGGTCCACATGTGGCTTCTCCTCAGGGATGTCTCACAGGAAGTAAGCCTTGTCAGTCAAGTGTCTCCAAGGGAGTGAATTGAGAGACAGTGTCTCCGCCTCCAAGAAGGAAGTACCACATTTCTCAGAATTCTCAGGAGAAGGACATGTCCACACAGAGGTCTCAATGGCTATATCCAGATTGACAGGCTAGATTCAACCCCTGCACACTTAATCCTCAAATTGACACAGATTAGTACCTGCCACAGGAACTCTTGATAGGTTTGGGGTTTTTTTTCCCCAAAAAACATAGGACAATTAGAGGAATTGACTATGAATTTGTTTTAAGAAAATGGAAAATTGCAATGGAAAGAAAAAGACCAGGGACTTCCTTGTGCCAAGGAATTTCTCTTATCTCACAACAATGCACTCACTCAGTCTTCGAGTTAGAAAAAGCTCTCCACTACTATTTTCATGGGGAATCCTTACCCCATCCACACTGCAGTCCTGATCTGATTCTTTCAGACTTTTTCCCCTAAAATTCAGAGAACTATTAAAGAGAACATGATTTAAGTATTCTGAAATTGCCATTTCTGATCATGGTTGAAGAACACAAGATGCTTCCAGTAAAAGTTAGGGAGATGTGTATAGATCTAGCTGGAGGATACATCAATAAACAATAGCTTTGTATTTTGATATTTTAACAAAGCTTTCTAGGATTTTTCTTTTGCTACAATCATTCATTCTCATTTTAAAAATGTATTTACAAATCCACACAGTAATCTTAAGGAGCAGGTCTATTTTTATTGCCGTATTTCAGAGTAGCAAGCTGATTGAGTAATGATAAAGGCTGGATTCAAAAACTGGCGGTCTGATTTCAAATTCTGGGGTATTACACCATCAATATCTTTTGCATATACAGACGGAGTTATCCATGTACAGACCTATCATGCTACCACTCTGAGTCTACACCACCAACATGCAGACATCTCAATGAGGGTATACATCATTAACAATGATGGTATTCTCTTTTTCCTTTCCAATCTTTGCAAAGTCCCAGAAAAGACATTTTCTTTTGAAGAAATACAATGATTCTGCTAGTTGATAATGTACTACAAACAACAGCAAGGATAGGGAGTGTGAGGAAAGTCACAGGAATTGACATCGTTGATCATGAAAGAAGAAAGGAG
>PVJH01021947.1:0-37596 GCA_004026705.1 Nesogale talazaci | reverse complement strand
GACCCATCCCGCAGTGCCGAAGACCACCCTCTGATCCAGAAGGAATTTCACCGGCCTCATGTTTGCTAACTCACAAGGAACCGGAAGCTGCTGTGCTCATAGTTAACTGTACAAGGAGGGATACAAAGTAAAATCCGCCACGAAGAGAAGCACAGAGTGCTAAATCCAGTGAAAGTACTGAACATGGAGTAGCTATCTGTTGTTTTTCCCTCCTGCGTTATCTCTGTGTCAGAGTGCACACAGAGAGCATCGCCATGCATGGCTGGCTGCTGACCGTGTCAATCTTGCTCTCCAATGCTCAGGAAGTTGAGCTGATTGATCGCATCGCATGAAGCTTCCCCCACCAAGCCAATGATTACTGTCTGGTTGGCCCCAGAGGAGCCCTGGGGCGGTGCAGCGGTTAAGTGTTGGGCTGCCAACAGAAAAGTTGGCTGTTCTTCAGGTGGAAGTTACAGACGTCTGCTTCTCTAATGATTATAGTCTTGGAAATCTTTATAGTACACTGTGTCTGATCCTGGTAGAGGTCGCCTCTGGTTTTCAATTGTGCCTTGTAGAGAGCATGAATCCGGCTTGGAAAACGCTTGGATTTCTCTGAAAGTCATTTCCTTTGGGTGGAGCAGCTTCCTGTGAGAATGTTGTACTTGTGGCTGGAAGTGACTTCGATGTACTCTTGGTAGTCTGATTCTTGGTGTACTCTTGGTAGTCTGATTCTTGATGCAATTGTGTTGTAACTCATTTGTTTGTGTGGATCACTGCCCTGGTGGGAGTAGGAAGCCCAGTCTTGCTCCTGGAGAGGTGCTGCTGGATTTGAACCATCAACCCTGTGGGCTGCAGTCCCACACACAACCACTATGCCACCAGGGTTCAGCCTGTAACTTATTTTTATAGATGGTACTGGGAAAGTAAGTTAACTTGTTTAGCTCATCATATATGCACACATGCATATCATATGTTTTAACCTGATATGAAATGGAATTTTTACAAGGGATAGTACTGGCTGAGTTTTCCAGCATTCTTTAGACTCAACATTCTTTCCAACAAATCTTCCAGTGCTCGAGGGAGAAATAATCATGACCTATTAATAGTGAGGAAAAGCACAATTCTCTTTGGTATGTGTGTTAAGAGAAAGGAGAGCGAGAGAGCACACATGCCATGAAAGCTATGCCTCGCAGAGTTCAAAGAGTAATCCAGAAATCGTTTGGTTCTTTCAATAGATAAGCCAAACATGCACAGTGACTTCTGCAAAGGTCTTTACTAAAAGTTTTAGAACAAAGACAGTCAGAGAGAGTCTTTTATGAATTCATCAGGACAGACTTGGGGAGGTGAAAGGCAACAGCCCGCCTTCTTTTATTGACCTCTCTTGGTTTGGAGGTGGGTCACTTCAGCCTCCCTTCTGTCATCCCTGTGTGTGCTCTTGCGCCATCTATCCTCCAGGCAGCCTGCCCTCACTCAGGCCCGGAGCTACTGGCACTCCCTGGCTCCTTGTGACTTCGCCCCCAGGGCAGGTGGCAGTCAGAAAGTGAATGTGGTGCACTCCAGATGGCACCAGAGTGGTTTCAAAGCCCAGGCTAAACCCGGGGCTCTGTAAGGGTTTGGGCACTCACAAATAGACACACTAGTGAAGGCCTTCATCTGCTGTTTACTTGCTTTTCATCAGAGAACATTTGATTATTCCACTGAAGAATGGATGCCAAGAAATCCCGCCTTTACAAAGGAGTACATAAATCAATTAACTTTGGCACGGGCGAATTCCCATACACAATAAGGGCCAAGTTTCAACGGACAGACTCAAACCACAAACTGCTTTTAAAATTAGGGAAAGGACAACAAAAATAACAGCCATCTCATATATCTTGGGTGAAAATGTAACAAATAATTGATGGACATTTTTTCCCTCTCAGATGTCCATTGATCTATTTTACTCAATGCAGCTGCCAACTTTAGGAAAAATCCCTCAAGTCACTTTTGCATTACATTGCTCATGGCATGCATTTTATATTCATATACATTTTGTGACCCTAAATCAGTGGTTCTCAACCTGTGGGTCGAGGCCCCTTTGGGGCATCCAAAGACTCTTAAACAGGGCTTGCCTAATCCATGACAATAACAAAATGACAGTTCTGAAGTAGCAACAAAAATAATTTTATGGTTGGAGCACAGCATGAGGAACTGTATTAAAAGATTATGGCACTGGGAAGGTTGAGAACCACTGCCTTACATGCTGTCAGACATGAAACCATACAATTATACTAGGTGGGGGTGGGCAGTCACAGGGGCACAGCAGTCAGGAAAAAGGCAGTTTTATTCAACATAATGTGGTAAGGAGAAAGGCAGGTAGGAAACAGATTGACACGCCATCCAAGCGACATCTGACAGTGTCCAGAGAGAAATACATGATAAGCACATTAGATACAGAGTTAGTAGTGATTTGATTCTTTGAATAGATGAGTTAACAACATTGATAGACCTCTCTTTTGAAATATTTGTAGTAAAGACAGGAGGGATCTTTAGTGGAACCATCAGGCAAGACTTGGGGAGGAATGAGGACTTCGCCCTCTTCTATCTACATCTCTGTGTCCTGTGTCCACATGCAGCGAGAAAGGTTGCGTATAGGACAAACACCAGCTAAATGAGCTAGTTAAAACTCCACAGTTGATGGGGGGTTGGGGGGTGGGGTGGGGTGGAAGGGGAAAGTATGTCTTTGTTTTCTTAAACAAATGTTTGTAAAGAAATTACATTCAATCAGATATTGTTTTAGGTTCTGTAAAGAAAAGGTGTTTGTGGGGGCTATCAATGCTTAGCTACCCTTTAACAAATTTATTTATTTTAAACCATTTTACTGGGGACTCTTACAGATCTTAGAACATTTCATAAGTTTGTTGTATTAAGCATGTTTATACATATGTTGCCTTCATCATTTCCGAAATATTTTCTACTTGAGCCCTTGGTATAATAAGCTCCCCTTTTCCCCCCTCCCTTGTCCACCCTTTCACCCTTGTGAATCCTTGACCGATTATATACATTGTCATCATTATTTCCTATCTTACATCGTCCATTATTGCTTTTCACCCATATCTGTTATTTGTTCCCTTTGGGAGGCTATATATCCAACCTTGTGATGGGTTCCTCTTTCTCCCCAACTATCCCCTTCATGATATCACTGTCCCCACCACTGTTCATGAGGGGTTTATATGACTTGAATTCTATGTGTCAAGAGCTTTTATCTATATCAATGTATGTTCTCTGGTCTTGCCAGATTTGTAAGGTAGAACTGGATCATGGTAGTTGGTGGGGGAGGAAGCATTCAGGAACTAGAGGAATGGTGTGTGTTTTGTCAGCCTTGGTTTAATTATCCCTTCTTTATAACCCTTCTGTGGTGGTGGGGTGTGTGTGTAATCAGATTGTCTTCAGATGGTCTTTGGGTCTGCACGCCAACCCTGCTCATTTGCATTGCTATAGTTGTTTATTTCGCATGTTTTGATACCTGATCCCTGATTCCATGGACACTTCATGATCACACAGGCTAGTGTGTTTCTTCCATGTGGACTTATTTGCTTCCCTGCTAGATGCTGCTTGTTTAACTTCAAGTCCTTAAGATCCCAGATGCTCCTAGCCCACCGAGTCTTCAGGAAAATATTCTCACTCAGAACAGCTGATGCGCAGAGAAGATCATATGGCTGGCTCCACTATGAAATACAGTTTCCCTCAATGACCCAAGGCCCTTCGGGGTCAACAAGGGAGAAACAGGGTCAGGATTATACCCTCTCTGATCCAACCACACCATGGCAAAACACTAAGGATGTGCAACAGAGCATGAGTTCCCGATGGAGTGCCAGGAATATTCTTTGGGGCCAGAGTGTGCCACCTCATCCGACTCAACCGGGGGACACTCCTGGAGGTCAACAAACAGATCTTGAACTATTTACAGGTTTTTATATTGTTATTATTTACATATATATATATGTATATTGGACATTGGGTGTTTTGTTGTTGTTAGGAGGTCAACAAACAGATCTTGAACTATTTACAGGTTTTTATATCGTTATTATTTACATATATATGTATATTGGACATTGGGTGTTTTGTTGTTGTTATCATTGTTTTATTTTCTTTGGTTGCTTCATCTTAGAATGCCTTTTTTGGAATACATATTGTTATCTCTGCAGGTCTATCAAGATAAAGTAAGCTGGATAAACAGTCTGTTGGAGGTGAAAATGATGGGACGGATGGTTCTAGAGGGGTACATGGGAGATGGGGAGGAGGGGGAAAGGAGGTGGTGTTGACCTGCCCAGGGATAAGGGAACAACAAGTGATTCAAAATCAGTGACAAGGCCGGTGTGAGAGGTCCAATAGAGATTAATCAAGAGTAATGTAACAGAGAGAAATTACTGAAACCAAAATGGAGGTTGAGCATGATAGAAGGACAAGAGGAAAGTAAAAGGAAATAGAGGAAAGAACTTAGGGGTAAAGGGCAAAAAAAAAAAAGAGGGCATTTATAGAGGTCTAAATACAAGCATGCACATAGGTGAATTTATTTATATATGACGATGGGGAAATAGATCAACATGCTTATACTAATAGGGTTAGTATTAGGACAGCAGATGGACATTGGACCTCCACTCAAGTACTTCCTCAGTGAAAGAACATTTTGTTCTATTAAATTGGCATTCCCTGATGCTCACCTTCCCAACATGATCACTGAAGGCAAATGTGTGCATAAACAAAGGTTGTGAAGAAAGCTGATGGTGCCCAGCTATCAAACAATTTAGAGGCTGGGGTGTTAAAGGCTTGAAAGAAACAAGTGGCCATCTAGCTCAGAAGCAACAAAACCCACATGGTAGAAACACACCAGCCTGTGTGACCACGAGGTGTCCAAGAGATCCAGTATCAGGCATCAAAGAACTAAAAATTATATCACTATAAATGAGGGGGAGCATAGATTGGTGGCCCAAAGTCCTTCAATAGGTAAACTGACAACTCCTTACAGAGTGGTTGCAGGGAGGAGATGAGCCAGTCAAGGTACAGTGTAGCAACAATGAAATATACAACTTTCCTCTAGTTCTCAAATGCTTCCTCCCACTCACTATCATGATCCCAATTCTACCTGACAAACCCAGCTAGACCAGGGGATGTACACTGGAGCTGGAAACATGAGAAATTTAGGATAGATGATCCTTTCAGGACCAGGGTTGGGAGTGTTGATACTGGGAGGGTAGAGGGAAGGTGGAGTAGAAAGGGGGAACTAATTTCAGGGATCTACATATAACTTCCTCTCTGGGTTACAGACAACAGGGAAGTGAGTGAAGGGACATATTGGACAATGAACGAAATGAAAAAGTAATAACAATGTGTAAATTATTAAGGATTCATGGGAGAGTGGGGATGGAAGGGAAATATGAGGAGCTGGTAATGGGGCTCTAAGTGAAAGGAGGATGTTTTGAGAGTGATGATTGCAACAAGTGTGCGAATGTGGTCTATGTACAATTAACATATGTACTGATTGTGATGGGAATTGTACGAGCCCCAAATAAAATAATTTATTTAAAAAAAAAGGAGAGGGAAAGAGGAACTTTTATCAAGGGTTCAAGTAGAAAATATTTGGAAATGAAGATGGCAACATGTGTACAAATATGCATGATTCAAATGATGTACTGCATGTTATAAGAGCTGTAAGAGCCCCCAATAAAATCATTGAAAAGTAAAATACAAACAAACAAAACCAAAATTACAAAGAATGTTTTGAAAATGATGATGGCACTAAATGTAGAAATGTGCTTTGCATACACTAGATGTATGTATTGTTTGTGATAAAAGTTGTATGAGCCCCCAATAAAATGATTTAAATGATTAAAAAAAATCCCCCTCCCCCAAACCAAAACAAACAAACAAAAAGACTCCAGATACTATGTCTTTTCATAGCCGGGCACCATTCTTTCTCTTCAGCACCTTTGCTTATGCACCCATTTTGTCTTCAGCGATTGTATTGGATAGGAGATTATCAGAGAGATTATTAAAATAAAATGTTCTTGTGTTTAGGGAGACCTTGAGTATAGGCCCAAAGTTTGTATGCTATCTTAACACTTAAGATATAAATATATGTACATTGGCTCCTATCCCTTTCATTATAAATTAATATGTTTATATATATGCATGCCTATACGTATACCTTCATAAATAGCCTTTGTCTCCTATTTCTTTCTTTCTTTTTTTTGGGCAAGGGGTACATAGATATTTATTATAATTATGACTTCTTTTTTGGGGATTATGATTTCTTATTCGGTCATCTCTGATAGTAGATTTTGTTTTAAATTTAAAAAACATTTTATTGGAGTTCTTATAACGCTTATCAAAGTCCATCCATCCATTGTGTCAGGCATATTTGTATATTGGTTGCCATCATCATTTTCAAAACATTTTCTTGCTACTTGAGCCCTTGATATCAGCTTCTCATTTTACCCCACCTTCCCCTTCCCCTCTTGATATCTATAGTCTCATTCTTGGTCCTGCCTCCTATTTCTTTCCTCTATTTCATTTCACCTTCCTCCTGTCTCACTCTCATGCTCACCCTCCATCCGACTCTCAGTAATTCCTCTTGGATACATTGCACTCGATCAAAACCCACCAGTCATTCTATGCCCTCTTTGCCATCGTTTTCAGATATCCTGTTGCTCCCTTAATCCTGAGTTTTATGGTGCCCCCCCCCACCTCCTCTTTTCCCATGTTCCCCTGGAACCACAGGTCCTGGTGTTTTCTCCTTGGGATTGTTCGTCCTGCCTATATGATATAGATATACATAGAGCAAAACAAAAACAGAACAAAATGCCCCCCCCATGTCCCCAATTGGTAGTCCCAGGAATGTCTGCTGACCCTTAGGTATATTTTCTGATCACGTCTGATGAGGTGTCCATCCCTGTTCCCCAAGTCAGAAGTCTATTTTTAAGATCCCTTGGGGACTTTGCGACTTTGTTCCCCTTACTGCCCTGTTGCATTCCCTGCTGTGCGTGGGCAGTGTCCACAGTGTCTCCAGTGCTGTCCCCTGTAGCTTTATGGGTCTGTGAGGGAACCTCATGTCTCATGGTGGGGCTGGCCCTTCTACCTTTTAAGTTAATGAGGTTAACAATAATTTAGCAAGTCATTTTATAAGGCAAATCAAAAAGGAAGAAAATGTGCTCTAGTAATTAAAAGTGGTGGTGTGTATCCATTAAAAGTGAACTTATGAACTTCTTAGTAGAAGATAGATATAAAAATGAAAGGTAGGAAGATAAGAGATAAAGATATGGATTGTCTCCATAAAATGCCTTCCCTAAATGAAAATTAGCTGGTCATGCCACCCACAATAAAGGGGCTTAAAGCAATCAGGCACACATTTGATGCCCATGGGGACAATCCAAAGCTGGGCATGCTCAGACCAAGGTCACCTTGAGCCAGGTGAAGGTCAACCTGGGTACACACACTGGGTCCCAGCAACAAAGAAACATCCCCCTCCCCAAAAAGAAGTACATAAGACTTGTCAGGAAGAAGCAAAGGACATAGAAAAACTTGGACATGACAACCAAGTTTCTGTTTTGGATTTATCACAAATAGTTGGTCTTCCCCAACAGCATTTCCACACTGATGAGGCTATTCCTTCATTCATTATTATCAAGACAGATGATGGGCTGCAATTTCAACCAGCTTGTCATAACATCTTCATACTGTCGTCTAAATTTCAAGAAAGAGTTTGGTGCATTCCTACCAAATGTCCACCTTTAGTACAAGGCAAGTTGGGGTTTATTTCAAGTAACTAGGTACCACATAAGCAATCATTTGATCAGACCCATGCAAGATAAAAAAACATGGAACTACAAGTAATTGGTTTACCTTCAGAGTCCACAATTAAACCTGAATTCCATGAGGTTAAAAAGGTTGCTAGAGTTTAAGTAGCAAGTGGAATTAAAAGTTCAAACAGGAGATGCAAGAGGGTCAGGGGTCCCCTTAACAGAATGAGGATTTTTATGGCAAGTCTAACACTGGGCTAAATGACCAGAACTTGCTTCAGATTGTGACAGTTTGACAAAAGTGCTATCATTCCAGCATCTATTCTACCAATAGAGCAAAGAGTGACTAAATAAGCAATCAACCTCATTAGATCCTAGATTCATGAATACAGCAAGTAGCACTCGAAGCCTTTTAGATTAAAGAGGCAGTATGTTTAGTTAGCAGGACCTTTATCATCACATCTCTTCTTTCCATCTGCCCAGAATGTTGCAGGCGATGTGGACAATGCTATCTATGCAAAATGGAAAACCAGTACAAACTGCCTCTAGAGCTGTGCCAGTAAAATGGGAACTTTTGTCTCTTCACAAAATAGGAGATGCTTCCTCTTATGAAAATATTTTATAGTAATTATTTTTTTTTTAGCAGCAAAGATTGCAGTGGCTTCATTACATAGGCATGATGGATGCAATAAGCCCAAAGGTTCTGATCTTGCCAGATGGTCTTTTGGGTCTGGGCAGGCTCCACCGGAGTCACTTCATTCACATAAACTATGTGATCCGGAGGCCTGTAGGTGACAAAAACACCTTAATTATTCAGGAAACCCCCCTGGTTTAAAATTCTCTAGGCTCCAGCACCAGTTTTTGTATCAGATCTTTTAGGTGGTCCTTTGTACTCAAATAAGTGAAACCTTATTCAAGCTGAATTATATGAGCCTCGCCAGGGACCAAAGAGCATCTTGATTATAATAGTCATAGTTATATCAATTACACATGGACTGTCTTAACTAGGGCAGAAAGATAAATGAAAGTAAAATCTAAAAAACAAAAACAAAAACGTGTGAGTCTGTCGTAGATTAATAGATGAACAATAATCTGTTTTTAAAGAGATAGTTGTTGATTTCTTGTTTGGGAATAGACCTGTCATCTTTAAAATAGTTATATATCACTGTATATGAGACTTTTAGACCAAGAGCACTATGGTGGGGGCACTTGAAAAAAAATTTAGGATTAGTTAAAAACCTGCTGATACTGAATGGGTTCCAATTCATAGTGATTCTATCTTACAGAATAGAATCGCCCCCCGCAGGGTTTCCAAGACTGTCATCTTTGTGGTAGCGGACTACCACACCCTTTGCTCACAAGGTTGCCGGTTGGTTGAAACCTGCAATCCTTCAGTTAGCAGTTGAGCACTTCAGTACAACCAGGGGCTCTTATGACTGCCTTAGGTGTCCTAAATATGCAGTAGATAGCTTAAAAAAACGGATCAAAACTCGACTTAATCAGGAGGCATCCACGTCAGGTAATAGTCTATATACTCTTTGTTGCTCTGTGTGTACGGAGATAAAGGAATGTTGTGTAGGCAGAACAACCTGCAAAGAAGTACACATGGAGGCAATTTGTCAACGGTAGCATTCTAGAACACAGTAGTATCCCAAAGCTGACTCAGAGTGAGCCCATGTGGGCTCACAACACTGTAACTCTTTACTGGAGGAGAAAGTCCGTCTCTGACCTGTGCAACTGCTGGTGGTTTAGAACCGGTGACCACGGGGGTTACAGCCCAACGCACAACCACCATGCCACCTAGTATTATCAGGAAAAGATGATCTTGTAGCAGCCAACTTGGACCCTGGGGAAAAAAGAACCTGCGGGGTTGTAAAGGCAGATGAATGGGTGCTCTTCTGCTGCCGAGGGTCATTGGGAGCAGAGAGGCCAGGCGCCGTCAGGGTGCAGGCGTTAGTCAGTTGAACTTGGAACAAATCCCAGCTCATGTAGTCAGAGCGCCCTCTGCTGCCTAACCTCCCACTCAACGCAGCGAAAAGATGGGCAAGCCCCTCACAAACCTAACTCACTGCCTGCCGGTGCTGTAGGACAGGGCAGAAGAACATCCCTTGCGAGTTTCCGGGGCTGTTAACTCTTGATGGGAGCGCCTCCCGTGCAGCACTTTAAGGGGGAAGGAAAGGCATCACTGTACTTTTGAATCTTTAAATCCAGCTTGAAGTCCCCTAGTTAAGGGAACTTACCCATTTTCTTTGGAAAAGAAGATGTCATTGCACGATACTCATAGCCTAAACATAATCTCCAAGGAAAGCTGGACACAACTACAGTGACCTGTGCCATTTAAACTTATAAATAAATGCTAATTTTTTAATTCTTCATCTCCCCCTACCCAGCAGTTTCATTGGCATATAATTCACATCATACAACTCAACAGTTGAGTCCCATAGAGGTTTGTATAATCATCACTAAAATCAGTTTTAGAACACTTTCTTCAGTTTTGTACTCATTGTTGTTATTCCCCCCCCCCCCCGACCTCTGTTGTCATAGCCCCAAGGAAACTTCAGTACAGTTACTGTCTTTATAGATTTATCTACCCTGAATTTCATATATGGAAAACAAAAAAAATTAACAAGAATAGCAAAGTAAAAAAAAATCATTAGAAAAGAAATCAGAAAATAATAAAAACTAAAACAAATTTAAAATGGATCATAAGGAAGATGAAATAATAGGGTGCTAATTTTAACCTAACTGCATCTGCAACAATCCACTTTCCAATGCATTCTGCCTGACAGCAAGGCAGTATACATCCCTGGTCCATAGTCAGTGGGGATTTCCACAGGATGGGTCTAAAAGGAGATCAAATATTATTTTGCCCTAAGTACATCTGCCATAATAGAATTTAAAATGTTACCTATTTGATAAAAGTGATACTCATATCCTTCAGCTATGATTAGATTCACCATAGGCTAAATCCATGTGTGGACCATGCCAATGAATTTTGGGCTTCCACTGTCATCTATAGCCTTCTGAAAACCAAGTGTTTAAATGTAATCTCTGCTACCATTTCCTCCTTTAGATTTGGATTATATTATTGACAAACCTTGGATCACATAGGCTTATGTGCTTCCTCCATGTAGACTTAGTTGATGCTTCACTTAGATGGCTATTTGTTTGAAAGCAGGTCTTTAAGATTCCAGATGCTATGCTTCCTGATAGTTGGGCACGATCTAGTTTCTTCACTATTCTTTGCTATAGCACACATAGCTTCAGTTATATTTTCATGAGGTTGTGCATCAAGGAGGACCACGTCATAGGAACTAATTGTTTGCCCTCACTAAACCATGGCACTGTGGGGCACAGCACTGGAGGCACAGTGCGAGAATAGTACATGGTCTGGCCCATCACACTGGGGTGAGGCACTGAGGGCATGCAGCAGAGCAGCAGGAGGAACAGAATGAGGAAACTTGGGGGAGGGGGTGGAATACAAAAACTAGACTTTGGAGACAGAGTGTGGCACCCCATTAGACTCAACCTGAATACACGTGGCCAAACTGACCATGAACTATTTATAGGATTTTTAATTTTTGTCAGTCGCTTTCTTTTTGTTATTGTTACTTTGTTTTTGGTTGTTTTTATTGTTTTGTTGGTTTTGACTTCACTTATTGTTTTATTTGGCTTTCCTTGGTTTTTGTTCTTATTAATGTATCTGCATGTCTATCTAGAAAAGAGAGTTAGGATAAATAATTTGGAGATGAAAAAAACAGGACCCATAGTTCTGGGGGGATACAGGAGAAGGGGAAGTGGGAGAAATGAAGTAGGGTTAACCAATCCAGGGACAAGGGAACAACAAGTGAGCTATAATCAATAAAAGCAAGGCTGTGGGATGTCTAGTGGGGCTTAATCAAGGGCAATGTAGCAATGAGGAATTACTAAACCTGATTGAAGGCTGAACATGATGGTGGGACAAGAGGAAAGTAAAAGGAAATGGAGCAAAGAATCAGTAGCCAAAGGACATTTATAGAGGCCTAAAGATAAGCATGTACATATATAACAAGAGGGGACTAGAACTATGAATTCACATCTATATGTTAAGAATTAAGGTTGCAGATGGACTCCCTTAATACAAGAAAACTTTGTTCTAACTATCCAGACTCCTGTGATGCTCACCTTCCTGACATGATCACTGAAGACGAAAAGTGCATGAGCGAATGTGGTGAAGAAAGCTGATGGTGCCTGGATATCAAGAGATATAGTGTCTGGGGTCTAAAAGGCTTGAAGGTAAACAAGTTTCCATGTAGATGAGAAGAAGCAAAGTCCACATGGAAGAAGTACACCTGCCTGTGTGATCATGAAGTGTTGATGGCATCAGGCATCAGGCATCTGAGACCCAGAACAATACCTAAGGTGAATGGTGGTGGTAGGGCATGCAGTGGAAACCCAAAGTCTTTCTGTAGACATTTGGATATCTTCGCACAGAGGTCTCAGGGAAGAGATGAGCCAGTGTGGGTACAGTACAGAACTGATGAAACTTTCCTCTAGTTCTTTGGTGCTTCCTTTACCCCACTACCATGACCTCAATTCTACCTTACAAATTGGATTAGACCAGAGCATGCACGCTGCTACAGATAAGAGTTGGAATCACAAGGCATCCGGAATAGCTAAACCCTTTCAGGTCAACAAGGAGAGTAGAGATACCAGGAAGGTGAGGGAAGGGTTGGGGGAGAAAGAGGGAATTGATCACAAGGATCAAACTTGAAACCCTCTCCCAGGGGAATGAATAACGGAAAAGTGGGTGAGGGGTGCCAGAGGACGATGTAAGATATGGAAATAATAATTTATAACTTATCAAGAGTTCATGAGGGAGGGCAGACAGGGGAGGGAGGTGGAAGAAATGGGTAGCTGATATCAGGGACTCAAGTGGGAAGAGAATACTTTGAAAATGATTGTGGTGGCCTATGTGCAAATGTGCTTGACACACTGGATGAATGTATGGATTGTGATAAGAGATATAAGAGGCCCCAATAAAAGTATTTTTTTAAAATAAAGAACTAATCATTCTTAGAACAGGGTGAGAATTAAGTGCAAGCCCCAAATCCATTCATGAATCTATATCTTTGTTTCAAGGGCATCATTTTGATTTTATGCTAGGGAACATTATTAGTCATCCATGTAGGGTTTCACGCCCACCGCCATTCAGTCTCTGCGGACACAGAGCAACCCCATAGGGCAGGGGAGGGCTCATCCAGCGCTGTAGAACTGGCTGGGGGCAGCATCCGCTGACTTTTCAGTTAGCAGCTCAGTGTGTCACCACTAAGCACTGATTGCATCATTGGTTTAGCCAATGGTATAGAATAGAAAACCCTGGTAAAAAAACATAATCAAGGACACGTGGGTGGGGCTGCTGAGCACTGAAACCCGGAGCTAAAGCTGAGAAGACGAAAAGATGCAGACCACTGGGGCGGTGCTCGTCCCTCCAGCTCTGGTCCACTGTGTGCCAGGGGTCTAGTCAGGCCAGTGTCTGCCTTGTCTGTGAATAGACCAGAGGTCCCATCTAAACAGCCTTTCTACAGCAGCTCCAGGCGGCCAGCCAGCGGTTGCAGACCAGTGTCGTTTACTGGGAGATTAATGCAGCAGCCAAGTTTATCGGTGCTGGGGCGGCCACGGTCGGCATAGTTGGCTCTGGGGCTGGCATTGGGACTGTGTTTGCCAGCTTATCATCGGCTATGCCAGGAACCCATCTCTCAAGCAGCAGCTCTTCACTCGTGCCATCTGGGGCTTTGCCCTGCCGGAGGCTATGCCATTCTTCAGTCTGATGGTCGCCTTCCTCATCCTCTTCACCACGTGAGTCTCTGTGGGGTCACCGACCTGTCCCTGCTGCTCCAACTCCAGGCCACGCCCCGTGCTGGAGGGGGCTAAGCATTACCATTAAACACGATGTTTCTCAGAGAGAGATAGAGATAGATAGATAGATAGAGAGAGAGAGAGAGAGAGAGAGAGAGAGAGAGAGAGAGAGAGAGAGAGAGAGAGAGAGAGAACAATTTTAGGCCAGTTATGAAGGAAATAGCAACTTAGCAAGATAAATAGCCTGGTTTCCCAACAATTTGAAAGGTGGTTATGAGGAAGATAGAAAAAAAAATCTGACAGTTACTGGCAAAGCCACATTTTAAGAAATCTTAATGAGAGGTAAAACCTCAAAATTCACTTAGTCTTTTTGTGTGAAATAAATTATTCGTTTTTCAAAAGTCCTAGCACTGGCTCAGACTTGACTACCTGTTATCTTAACCCCAGCTACCTGTGAGAACCAGAGTGTAAAACGGGCCTTGGGGATCTTTGGACACTAGGGAAAGGGTGTTTGGCGGTGAGATTTTTTTATAATCGAGTACTAACTTTTAAATTATTTTCAAGCTAACTTATCTAAGTGCGGCAGTCATGTGCTTATGTTAATTTTATGATTGAAATGTAGGGGTAGAGTCTAGCCTGTTAATCTGGAGATAGCCATTGAGTAGCCAATGAGGCCTCTATGTGGGCATGGCTTTCTCCTGAGACTTCTGGGAAATCTTGCGATATGTCCCTCGTGAAGATGAGAAGCTATCTTTCCCAGTTGTTGGGAGTTAGAGAGACGATTAATCATGGACAAGACAAGATGGCAGCATCTGAGAAGCTGGAACAGCCGGCAGAGAGACCACACAGCTTTGCCCTGATGGAGCCAGGCCTCTGAAGCTGGGGCGGCCACATGGAGACCTCTGCCAGCGATGAGTTGCTTCTCCTGTTGATGCACCCTGAGCCCTAGAAGCAAGGAGCCATGTGGAGACCCCTGCCAGCGCCGGGATTCTGCGCTGATCACCCACTGATCTGTGACTTCGTGAGTCAGAAGAAGACTTTATAGACTGATTTCGGGCATATGGGTTAGTATTGGACTTGTGACTTTATTCTGGACTGGATTGGGATGCCTTCTTAGTGTCACATTCCTCTTGTATATAAACCCTTTCCTTACATCTACATGTGTGTCTATGAAATTTGTTCCTCTAGCCTACCCAGACACACTAAGTCAAATAAATGTTTGGATCACATTTGCTAATTCCATAATCTCTCCATCCTAGTGTACTATCATTTAAATGGAACCTTCTTTGCTTTGCCTGCCCTTAAGAATGCCTCACGCCCAACTTTAGAAAATGTGCCTAGGCAATTCTTTTTTGTTGTTATTTTTTTTTTTTGCATCACTGCCCTCTGGTGTCGTGGGAGCTACCCAGCCTTACTTCTGGAGAGTTGCTGCTGGATTTGAACGGCCAATCCCATCGGCTGCAGTCTCGCACTCAACCACTATGCCACCGGGGCTCAGCCTAGGCAATTCATTTTTTATTGTAGCAAAAGCCACATAAGGAAAACAAGGACACACAGTGGAACCCCTCTTGCACCCTCCCCTATAACAAAAAAGGACTCCCTTTCTGTGTTAAGTGTTTTCCCTCACATTTCTCTCCCTCTCCACCTGGAAGCCTATCTTTCTCCCCATTAAATATTTCTCAATTATGCTCCCAGTTCCAAAACATCATCTGGTGACCTCGAGGAAGTGGAAAACTGTTATTTACAGCAAACATGCACATTCAAAATGTGTGACCACCAGGGGTGAATTAGGAAAGCAGTTGTAGGTTCTGTGCACTAGTTATGAAACAATGTGATTATGTTAACAGCTAGCTGGCTGGCTGGTACTAAAAAATGATAACCACTCACTGAAATTTGAACATGAAGTTTAGTCTGAGCCATCATTCCAAATGCATATGGGTGGTGTGGTAGGGAAGAATTGTGTGTGTGTGTGTGTGTGTGTGTGTGTGTGTGTGTGTAGGGCATTTTGAAAAACTCAATGGCTTGAAGAAATTAGGTACAAAAAGAAGAGGTGGCAAGATACAGAAGATCAACTACAGGCTAACCTTTCCCATGACTCATCAAACCCCGTACTCCCCCCCTTCCTGGGATCAATTGGTATGTGATTGCCAAGTGGTCTCTACCCACCATCCAGTCATACCTTTTGAAACGGTGATTTAGTAAGCCTGACTGTGAACAGGAAAGATTAGGTAACTTTAGGTGAGCATTTTGTTTTTTGTTTTTTTGGTGGTGCATCACTGCCCTCTGGCGGTCATGGGAGCTACCCAGCACTGCTCCTGAGAGCCGCTGCTGGATTTGAACTGTCAAGCCTGAGGGCTGCAGTCCCCCACTCAACCACTTATGTCACCGGGGCTCAGCCCCCCAAAAAAGATCTTTTAAAAGAAATCTGGCAGGATTAATTTTGGTCAGGCGTTTCTTTATTATGAGCATCTGTGCATGAGCGTCTAAAATCGGAGGCACTCTGTATGTAAAAAGAGTACTCTTGAGAGCAAAGCCGAATTCCGCTCTAACGTCTTGACAAAAGTGTGGGATTCTGGCTAGCTTTTCAAGCTCCCTTCCTGGGGGTGCAATGTGGTGGGCTGGTAACCACAGCCTACAAGGGCAGCAGTTCAAACCCACCAACAACTTCTTGGGAGGGAGATTAGGATGGGTGCCCTCATACAGATTTAATCTTGGAAATCTGTTAGGTAGCCAGAACTAGGAACGGGGGTTGCCCCACCCATGCCTGCACAGGCTCACTAGGGGAGGTTGGGAAGGAAATCAGGTGAGCATTAGACACCTACGAGGACTCCTTAACTGAGCATGCTCCAATTCAAGCCCCCAGCCAGGTGGGAGGTAGACCTGGGCAGCCCCAACTAGGCCCAGGCCCATGGTATCACCCAGGTGTGCTTAACACCTGGGATCAACCAGGCACTCCCCAGGCAGGAGGTAGGCTAGAATAAAGGCAGGAAGAATGCCTTGGGATTTCTTCTCTCTTACTCTCTTCCCCCTTGACTCCCTGGTCCCCACTAGTGCTAGTGTGGCAGCCTCTCTCTCCCCCAGTTTACAGATGAGTAGGTGTGCTGCTTCATGAGATTGTTGTGTTTAGTTGTGAGTCCCAGCGGGGCTGCCACAAGGCTGCTTCCTTGAAAGAGTGTGTACCCTTTTGAGATGGTAACACCTGAAACTTCTCGAATTCTTCATAAAAACCCAATTGGATTACAAACGGGCACTGGTGTGAGGTGTTGCCCACTCCAGAAACCTAACAAACCTTGTGGAGAATTCTACCCTGTCCTAGGAGTCAGGATGGACTGGGATAATTTGTTTTTGTTTCTTCCCTAACAGTACTTCCTCTAACCTTTGTGCTCACCACCTCATGTGCCTTGTCTGAATTATGATGTTCTATTTTATCTCTAGGTTCTAATTTACATTGCATTGGCAACACAGAAATATTCATGATTAAAGGGTGTATTAGGAAACTTGATAGGTTACAATGCAAATGAGAGATGCTTAGTTAGACTACAGTTGTTTATCAGGACATGTTACAAAGTTCTTTCAGGTCTGCCAATAAATGCCCAAAGGGGGCGTACTACTTTGCTGTAAGCTCGACCAGAAGGCATTCAGTCCAAGCTCTCTGGGTCAGCAAACCTAGATTCTCCAATTAAGTGTCCAGAGGCACCCTACTCCACCTCCACAAGCCAACCTTCTGCACAAAAACACCCAGCATTGCTTGCTCTGTGGGTTGGGAAGTTCGTCACTCTGTTCCATGCTCTGCTTCCTGGTGCTTCTGCTGTGCTTCTGCTGTTACAGCTGTCTTCTGGATCCAGGAGGTTCACTGAGCAAGGACCTTGGGTCTAGAGGCCACACTCCACTCCTGACTCTTGCGAGTCACGATATCTTTTCTGCGTCTGCTCATTTTATTTGCAGCACAATGGCCTTGCAGAGAATCCTGTTCACAATTACTCACGGGTGAATCCTCGCTTCTCTCACTATCTCCCCTCACTCCCTTACCAGACTCCGGCAGGACAAGGACTCGCGCTGGGAGTTACAGACTTCGACTAGAAGAACTACACTAAAAAATCCACTGCCCTTGCAATGGCTGTCCTCCGAAAGGAAACAATTTTTATTCCCTCCACCCCGTGAGGTCTGTATATTGCAGGCTGTTAATAAGCCTCCTTCAATGCTGCTCCAATTCTTTTTCATAGAATCCAGATTCTCTGATGATTTTCTCAGCACACAGATTGAATAAGTAGGCTGAGAGGATTCAACCCTGGTGCCCAACTTCCCTAATTGTGTGGATCATAACTTGCTCTGATCCACACAGTCGCATGCTTTGGCACAGACAGCAAAGCACAAGCGAACATCTTTCTGGACTCTCTTCTTTCAGCCATGTTATTAGACCCCTGCATGCCATAAGAAACTGGTGTGCAAGTGAATGGGAATGGCCACCTTTTGCTAATGCTCTAAGATGTCCTTAATGGGGAAGGAAGAATTTGTCCAGGTATCTCAAATGCAATATTATATAAGGGGGCTTTAAAGAGTTCATAAAAAATTGAATGAAATGGTAATGGAACTTTCCCACAAACTTTTGAAACTCTCTCTCCTATGCTTAATCGGAGACCAATGCATCTAAGAAATAGAAAAAGGGCAAGAACCAGGATCTTGTCTTAATTGTACTCAACAGTCATGTCTAATATAAAAGACCAGGAAGTTCACCAGTGGAAGTAATTTTTATTTCTATAAAAAATACCTACTGAGCACTCACATGTCCATTGATTTAAATAATTAGGTAATTTTTATGCTATTCATTCTGCCAGAAGCAAACACTACAATTTCTAGTAAAATTTTGGATAAAGAGACATTTATAATTTAACTCTTTTGAATGTCAAAAGTTTTAGGCTAAAATAGCAGCCCGAGATAGATTTGTTCCCTTTCTACTTGCAGGGATCAAATGCAGTTTCAATTTCCATAGGTGAACTTCAAAGAGCTAGAAAAATAATAATGGTACTAATGAGAGAACTAGTCTTGTGATAAAAATTTATCACATCTACAGAATTGTCAAGATAGATGTAAAACAGAGGGAAAGGCTTATGTGTTTTATAGAGCAGTATGTTTAGAAAAGATGTTTCATTTCTGCCTTCTCGTGAACAGACCCAGCGTAAATGCTTTCTGTACGTGTGTTGACCGTGAACTGAAGGGGACCCGTGTGGAACCACCCGTCAGGGTTTTCACCTCCCGTAGAGAGTTACCTTTTTGAAAATCACAGGGGCAATTCCACTCTGACCTTAGGGTTGCCATGGCGACATAAACTAGATGTTTGACTTTGGGTTGTTATGAATATACGGCAGTCTGTTCGACTGTCTTCAAAATGCAATGCTCTGAGTTTAAACAGCAGGCTTCAATTTAAACAAAGAGCCATATTTTAGCATAAAGTCAATTTCACTTAGAAATGAAAAGAACCACTACGATAACAAATATCGATCAAGGACTCCTTCATCTGAAAAGTGATTTTAAAGGTAACACAGCACCCCAACCAGCCACTCTCACTTTATTTCTGTGACTGTGCTGAAGTTACATTGCAAACAGAACACCCAGGCAGCTCTGCCCCGTTTCAGGAAAACTTTCCAACCCAACCAAAGCAGATTATCTGGCGACAAAGCACTAGGACCCACTGACTCCTGTGGGTCAAGACTGACAAGAAGAATGGGCTATTGGTGCTACAGTTCATCTCCAACAGATGATGGCACAGTGGCCAGCACCAGCCTTATAACACTGGACCTTTCATGCTGGCCACAAATTTGGATCTGTTCTTGGAAGATAGCAAATCAGGTAGGTGGTAACTGAGTTTTAAAACGGGTTTAACATGAAACCCAACTACATTTTAAAACCATGCTCTTGATATTTTCCTCCTTTTGAATTTTATTTTAAAACACTGTTTTTCACTCTACTAGCTCATATTTTTTCTTCATTTAGCTCACCATGTAGCTGCAAATAAGACCCTTCTGCCTCAAGATGTAAACACAGGATAAAAAGTTAACAGTACTGACATAGTATTCTCTCTACACACTGTTGTTGGATGGAAAAACATTTTTGAATGGAAGTTTTCCTGTGTTTTATTTTTGTTATTTTTCCCCCCAATTATTTTATTGGGGGCTCTTACAGCTCTTATAACATTCGATACATCGCTTGTATCAAGCATGTTTGTACACATATTACCATATTCATTTTGAAATATTTTCCACTTGAGCCCTTGGTATAAGCTCCTCCTTCTCCCTCCCTCCTTTTTTTTAGTGAATCATTTTACTGGGGGTTCATACAACTCCCATCACGATCCATACATACATCAATTATATGCAGGCCACATTTGCACACTTCCTGCCATCATCACTCTCAAAACATCCTCCCTCTACCCAGGCCCCCAGTATTAGCTCCCTATATTTCCCTTCCTTCTCCTTCTCCCCCATGAACCCTTAGTAATTTACAAATTGTTATTTTCATACTGTACACTGTCCAATGTGTCTCTTCACTTTCTTCCCTGTTGTCCGTGCCCCAGAGAGGAAGTTACATGTAGATCCCTGAAATTGGTTCCCCCTTTCTATTCAACCATCCCTCCACCCTCTTGGTATCACCACTCCTACTACTAGTTTTGAGGGATCATCGATCCTAAATTCCCCATGTTTCCAACTTCACTGTACATCCCCTGGTCTAGCTGGATTTATGTGGTAGAATTGAGATCATGATGGTGAGAGGCAGCATTTGAGAACTAGAGGAAAGTTGCATATTTCATTGCTACTACCCTGTAACTTAACTGGCTCATCTCCTCCCTGCAACCCCTCTGCAAGAGGATGTTGCTTCACCTATTGATGGGCTTTAGGCCCCCAATCTGTACTCCCCCTTATTAATAATGATATAATTTTAGTTTTTTGATGCCTGACACCGGATCCCTTCGCCACCTCATAATCACACAGGCTGGTGTGCTTCTTCCATGCGGGCTTTGTTGTTTCTGAGATGAATGGCCGCTTGTTTACTCAAGCCTTTTTTTAAAAGAAGAAACTTTCCAACAGATAGTTACAACACCTGGTTTGCAGTTATGAATCTGATTTTGGTGCTTAGGTGACAAAGTTGGTTTCTTTTTTAAGAGGAAGAGATCTGGAAACAAATGCTATTTCTCTCTTTTTCTTTAAGAGTTATTAGCTGGTACATGTTTCTCAATACTCTGATGTTCTTGAACATCGCAAGATGTCATGATCTTCAGCTGCAAAGTCATAGATCCCTCCCAGTTTGTTATTGCCATTTTTGTAGCTCACCTCTTGAACTATCTGGTGGCCAGTTTAGAGATTACTGTATTACAATTTAACTAACTATGCTATTAAAAAGAAATAATCAGTGGCCTATGAAATGAATGAGTTATGAACAAGTGGTCCAGATCATATTGTAGTTTGCACAGGAAAACAGACTAATATCACCAATATGGTTAAGGAACATACTACCTATTTTTATACTTAATGTTCTAGACATCTGGTCAGGTGGTGAGATTTGATGTTTCCTTCTTTCCGCTCTCCTCACTGAGGATGAAGGCATCACCCCTTTCCCTGGGCCCCTAAATTCTTCTTCTTCTTCTTTTTTACATTCTGTTTTCTTGACACATATAGCTCATAATCTACAATGATCATTTAAATGTATTAAGTAGAGTTGTGTAATCATCATTACAATCATTTTTTAGAACATCTTCTTTCTCATACTCATTATATCTTCATTTCCCCTCAACTTCCCCTACTGTAACCCCAAGAAATTACTAATCCAGTTAATTTATCTATTCCTATCCTGGATTTCATGTCGAGAAAAACATATAAAAGTGAAATATAGATTAAAAACAAAAACAGAACCTTAATAACAATAAAGTAAAACAGAAAAATTCAGTTGAAAAGATAACAGAAAAGAATAAAAACTAAAACAAACTCTTGAATGGGTCAAAGGGGAGGGAAAAATAAGGTGTCACATTTTAACTTAAATATATATACCCTAATCCCCTTTCCAATGCATTCTGTGTGATAGCAAAGATATTTACAACCCTGGCCAGGGGTCTGGGGAATTCTCTAAAGATTTCATTCATGTGGCTTTGGGGCTTCATTGCCATCCAGTCTTTTGTACAGTGAATGCTCAGCATCAAGCTTTAATACAGTTTTCCTTTCAAACCTTGTATTTCACTATTTAGAAACCTTGGGTCATAGGCTCACAGTACACAGGCTGATGTTCCATGTGGACGTAGTTGTTTCTTCATTTAGATGGCTGCTTGTTTAAAGACAAGTCTGTAGGACCCCGCATGCTTTTCTTTCTGATAACCATCTGATTTCTTCACTACACTGTGCTCTAGCACCCGTATCCTCAACAATCTCCTTATGAGGGCATGTATCAAGGAAGGCTGTGTCATAAGACCTCATTATTCTTAGATTAGGGGTATGATTAGTGTGAGCTCAAAATTCATTCATGTAGATATGGTTCATAGATGTTTCTGGTCTTCTTGAGAGACATTATTATCCTTTTATTGGGGAAGATCCTATATCACTCCCATAGGTCACATAGTAATTATATTTATAGTATCATTAATTTAACTGCTGTTAAAGAATTTAAAATGATCCTTAACTCAATCTTATTTTTTTGAATGAATTTTTAATTTGCATGTAATTCACATATCATACAGTCCATAGTTTAATTATATTAAGGATTGTGCCATCATCACTACAATCAATTCAGAACCTTTTATTCTTTCTAGTACTCATTGTAGTTAACCCTCCATTTGCCCCAAACTCCCTTGTTACCTAATACTTAGGTCATTATTAACTCGGTCTTAAGGAACTGTTAAACCTGATGCCATTAAAGTTTCTATGAGTAGGTTTGAGCCAAGGTAGCATTTGGCAAAGAACGAGGCTTTTCTGACATCCATCATAATGTACTTTCCAGTCCTGGAGGAAACTGGGTCTTTGAATTCCATCAAAGGCTACATTTTGACAGTGAGTACCACAGACAGCCATGACCTTCCTCCACCTCTGCTTCTCAGGCTTGAAGCTTAAGGATTAGCACCTAGTGGACAGGAGGTTGGGCCTTCAATGGCAGAATTCTCACCGTCCCAGCCAGAGACCAATTTACCTCTTGAGCAGCCACTACCCATCCTCTGTCAGTGGAGATGAGGGTGTTGCTATGATGTAGAGCAGGATTCCACAGCATTTGACAAGGAAGCCATGTCTGGTGATCTGCTTCTGGAAAGCAGCTAATGAGAACCGGAAGGATGGGTGTAATCCACAATCCATCGTGGCCAAGGTGCAGGAGCAGCTCGTGCTGAATTCCTGTGTACCGGGAGTCACATGAGAAGGGGTTGGCAGATGACAGCTAACCACCACAACTATAATAAAATGAGATATTTGGGGAAATAGTGACATTCTCTCCTTCCTCCTCAGTCATGTGGGTTTCCAAGAAAACATGTCAGAGGAGAGGAGGTAATTTATAGCTTTGTGTTGAGAGGAATACTGATTATTATGTAGGAGACAAAGGGTCACTTTACTTATTGGCTAAGAATGGCCACTGAAAATGGCCATAGCCTAGATCAGTACTCACCTCCACTGCTGGAGGCCATGTAGATGTGTACAGCCTCTGTGGAAAGTCATGGTGATATTTAAAGCAAATGGAAATCTGAGCTACCTTATGACCCAGCTATCTCTCTACTGACTATATACCCAGAAGAGGTAAGAAATCGATCATAAAAGTCTCCTGCCCCCCAGTGTTTATTGCAGCACAATTCACAACCCCCCTCCAAATTAGAAACAATCTAAGACTCTATCAATAGAGGAATGGGTTAGAAAGCTCTGGCATATGCACACAATGGAGTACTATGCATCACTAAAAAGCTCCGATGATCTCATGAAGCATATCGCCTCATGGGAAGAGTGGGAGGGAATGATGCTGAGCAAAGTTAGCCAGTCACAAAAGGACAAGTGCAGCATAAGGCCACTGAGGTAAGTATAGTCAGCACAGTAGGTATAGAAAAACATCACTTATCTCACACTATTTGGCCTGAGGTACAGGGAGTCAGGTGGGCCACAGGCCAGACCCAAGCATGCCCATGTCATTCCAACACGAAGAAGGGGAAAGCGGGTAAGCAGGAGGGAGAAAAGGAGTGGGGAATGATGGCACTGGGGGAGAAGGGCACGAAGCCACCCAGGGAGCGAGTATTGGTTATGTCTCCACAGAATTGAGAGTATGCATGCAGAGCCCACCGTGGCACACAAAACCTTGAGGAACACAGTGGACATCGCAGCTAGCCCCAATCAGAGCCAAACTGACTCCCTCCCTAGAAGTGTGCACTACAGAGGGCAGCACTAAAGCTACAGTTTGCGGAGAGGGGCTGGCCTGCCATGCTCACATGCAAGCAAATCAAGGAGGCAGAAAAGTGAGGTTCTAGACCTCATATTGGCACACCAAGTCCTAAGGATGACGTCCCTGCATGGAGCTGCTGTGGCACAGAGAGGACCGAAGGGTCAACAACAGCTGGACATGATGTCCCCCTGCTGAAGCATACCATGACAGGGGACAACACTGGGGCCACACAGTCGGCAGTGAGTCCAGTCTGAAACTCCCCCACCGCTCCCCACAGTGGGGTAAACCAAGAAGAGAACATAACAGATCAGCAATGGAGGCAAAGTCAAGCCACAAAGTCCCTGAGGAGCCCCCAACTAGACTTCAAGCTAGGACGGGCAGTTCCCAGAACCCCCAGGACCAGTGGGAAGACAGCCATAAAGATCAGTAGACAGACCTAAAATTATCCATGCTCTTTGGGTTTTTTTGCTATTTATTTATATATACATATATATTTTTCTGTTTCCCCCCCCTTTTCAACTTTTTGTTTTCTTTTGGTATTGTCTACAGTATTGTTCGTTTGCCTACCTGTATAAGATAGGCATGGGAAGCAAGCCTGAGGAGAAAGCAAGAGAACTGAACGTTTCTGGAGGGACTTAGAGAGAGGAGGAGGCAGAGGAAAGGGGCAGTGAACAAACAATGCCACAGACAGGGGAACAATTAAGGAATTAAAATCAATGAGGAGGATAGAGAAATCCTGCAGGTGTTGGACCAACAGCAATCTACCTGAGAGGAATTACTAAGAGGCAGAAGGGTAAGTGTGATAGTGGGAAAGGAGGAAGGCATAAAGGAAGCATAAGAAAGATGTAGGAAGAAAAGCTGTGGATTTAGGTGAAAACATAGGTTTACACTTATATAAATATATTAATTCATAAAATAGAGGTATTGGCATAGGTACATATATTTATCTAGCAATACATTGAGGTAGCGGATGGACTTTGGGCTTCTTCTGCTCAAGTCCTCCCTCAATGTAAGAACAAATGGTCCTAACAACCTGGCATTATGTGATGCTCACCCTCCTGGCATGGTTGCTGAAGACAAAATTTGTGCAGGATCAAATATGGTGAAGAAAGCAGATGGTGCTCAGCTATCAAAAGATGAAGCAACTGGGGGTCTTAAAGGTTTGAAGTTAAACAAGCAGGCACCTAGCTCAGAATCAACAAGCCCACACGGAAAAGCACACCAGCCTATGCGATCATGAGGTGTCAGTGAGATCTGGTAACAGGCACCAGAAGACCCCAAACAAACAAACAAAAAACCATATTGTTGAAGGGGGTCAGAGCAGAGACTCAAAACTCATCTGTAGGCAATGGGACATCCCCTTACAGAAAGGTTGCAAGGGCTGCATGAATCAGCCAGGGTGAAGTGTAGCAACAATGAGGCACATAATATTCCTCTGGTTCCTTGAGGCTTCCTCACCTCCCACTGTCATGACCCCAATCCTGCATTTCACTTTGGGCTAAGCCAGAACATGTATACAGGTACAGATAAGAGCTCTCAGGACACACAGAAGCCAGGAGTATTGATACCAGGAGGGTAGGGGGAAAGTGGGGAGAGGTGGGGAACAAACCACATGGGAAGGGAGACAGTGGTCAGTGTAAGATATGAAAATAATTATAATTTATCAAGGAGTCATGAGAGTGGGAGTGGGGGAGGGATGGTAAAAAGAGTTGATACCAAAGGCTCAAATAGAAAGTAAATACACCATAACGATGGCAACATATGTACAAATATGCTTGGTACAATTGATGTATGATTGTTATGAGATCTGTAAGAGCTCCCAGTAAAATGATCTTAAAAGAAAATGACCACAGTATCTGCTCAGTTTTTCTTCAAAGGGCCAAATCCAAACCAAAACATACCCATTACTATGGTGTCAATTCTGACTCAAAGTGATTCAGAGGATTAGGAAGGGGCAAATTCAAATTGTGGGGCTGAAGGAATGAGAGGGAAAATGTGCTAGGTATGTCTATCCTTTTGTATTCTGTTTAATAAGCACACACCCTTTCAAAGGCCTAAGTTTATGTCTGTGTATTTTTCAAATATGGAACACTTCATGAATTTGCGTGTCATCCTTGTACAGGAGCCATGCTAATCTTCTCTGTCTCATTCCAATTTTAGTGCATGTGCCTCCAAAGCAAGCACTATATGTGTTTTATTGACTGTGTGCATCATAGCAAAACATGGGCAACGTTTTGAAGAGTGAGAATTCCAGGATATTTGCTTGTGCTCATGTGGACCTTGTACACAGACCAAGGTGCATTTGTTCAAAGAGAAAAGGGGAATACTGAAAAGCTTTAATTCAGGAGAGGCGTGTGTCAGGATTGTATCCTTTTATCACACGTATTCAGTCTATATGAAGAGCAAATAACTCAAGAAACTGCACTATATGAAGAAGAGTCCAACAAGAAGACTGGAGGGAGGTTCATTAACCATCTTTGATCTGCAGATGACACAACCTTCCTTTCTGAAAATGAAGAGGATTGAAGCATTATCTGATGGCAACTACAGATGATAGCCTTTGGTATGGATTCCAACTCAACATAAAGAAAACAGAAATCTTCACACCTGGACCAATAAGCAATATCACAATAAATGAAGAAAAGATTGAGGCTGTCAGGGATTTCATGTTCCTTGGATTCATAATCACCATCCATGGAAGTAGTGATCAAGAAATCAAATGACATATTGGGCAATCTCTTGTAAAATATTTCTTTATAGTGTTACAAAACAAAGATGACAGTTTGAGGATTAAGGCATGCCTGACCCAAGCCAGGGTATTTCCAATGGCCTCATTTGCATACAAAAGCTAGAAAATGAATAAGGAAGACTGAAGAGGAATGAATGGCTTTGAGATTTGATTGTTAGCAAAGAATAGTAATTGGTCATATGAACTGCCAGAAAAAATGAACAAATCTATGTTGGAAGCAATACAGCTAGACTACTAATAAGTAAAAGTGGTGAGACTTGGGCACATCAACTCATTGGAACATGTGATCAGGAGGGATTGATCACTGGGGAAGGCCATTATGCCTAGCAAAGTAGAGGATTAGCAAAGGGAAGACACTCCAATGAGAAGGATCGTAAGGATGGTTCAAACACAGGAACCGTTGTGAGAATGGTGCAAGAGTGGGCAATGTGCCCTTCTGTTGCTATGAGAGTGTCTGATATTCAACAAAAAAACATTACTGTGTTAGTCTTGATAGACTAGAGAAACAAATTCATAAACACACATATGGATATAAGGGAAAGATTTATCTACAAGAGGAATGGAACATTCAGAAACCCAGTGCAGTCTAAGGTCATAAGTCTGATATTAGTCCAAGTGTCTGATACCAATCTATAAAGTCTCCTTCTGACTCACGAAGCACGTGCAATGACTCCAGGACAGTCATAGGTTAGTGGATGCAGAGTCTTGTGTATCCGGTGGCAGTAGAAGCATCCTGGCGCTGGCAGGAGTATACCCATGACTCCTCGTTTCCAGGGCTCAAGGTTCATCAGCCATATTCATTGGTGGGAGAAGCATCTCATTGTTGGTAGGGGTCTCCCTATGGCCTCCCAAGCATATCAGCACTGGCAGGAGTCTCAATGTGGCTTCTTTGGCTCCAGCGGTTTGGTTCCATCAGGGTAAGCCCATGTGGCTTCTCCTCTGGCTCCTCCAGTCTCCAGGAATCAGGATCGATCAGCATGCTGTCATCTCATCTTGTCACTGAGTCTCTGGTCTTTCATCTCCACGGGGGAAATATTTCAAGAGTTCCCAGAATTCTCAGAGAAAGCCATGCCCACACAGAGGTCTCATTGGCTACCTCCAGATTGACAGGCTAGACTCTTGGGTTTCTGCGAATGTATGTGACTCCTGAGCCTCGTGTTTCTCCCCTGCAGTGGCTGGTGGTTTCAAACTGCCCACCTGGAGGTTAGCACCCCGTGCCTACCCACTATGCCACCAGCACGTAGAAACTGAAGTCAAAATCAAGGAAGGGACCAGGATAAAATTGCCAGTAAAGCCAACTTCAGAATAGAGTACATAGTAAACCTTTCTTTTTACTTCTTCTTCAATGTGAAAGGAGAAAAAAAATTCCTTGAGTATATCGCATCAGGGACATTTCAGACTTACATCTAAGATTGGCCTAGTCCTGGACAATTGCTTCTGACTTCTCTTCTGCAAAAAGATGCTTTCCCCCCTCTTCCTTTCCTGGTGGGCATTTTTCCAGGTCCCGCAGGATTCGTAGCTGGTTCAATGAGGCCCTCGTCACAGCTCTACTCTCCTCTTTTAAGAACGCTTTCATTCCTTCTCCTTAATCCCAAATAATACCCAACTGTGGCTTACTGCCTGACAATCTGTCCAGGCTTCCCCTACCACAGACTCAGTGGATCTTTGTCCACTAAAGTCTTGGAGACATTAGGGTCTTTATTGTGTATGCCGACCCGTAGGCTCAGGGCAGCAAGGAGTGATTGGCCTGGGGTGTCTGACACCAGTGACATGACCCAATTGGGTCCCTAAGTCCTTGGACTTGGAGTTCAATGCTTTATCCATGAAAGTGGCTGCCCTGGTATATTCACCTTTTCTGTCTTCCCGTTTTGGGCGAAGACCATTTTCTTGTCTCCTTTTTTGGGAGCGAAAAATTTCAAGTCGCCTACCATTGGAAAATTCACCCCTCCACCCACGCTGCCCACCAGCCAACCGGAACCACAACGTCCGCTGCTGGCCACCTGCCAGAATCCTTTCTGCAGAGTGCTTTGAAATGACTAATGAAAGAGCCCTCTGCTGCAGCGGGTGGGACTTTCACTCCAGGCGACAGACCTGCCTCTCCCCCACGGCTGGACCCTGCAGATTTACATACTGGCTGTCCCCTGAAAGCCCCAGACCAGGGGATTTCTGGGATTCAATAAGAATGTTACTGTCTGAGCGTCCATCCTGAAGGCCAAGGGAGTAGCATTTTGGATTTCCCTCCCACCTTCAGTCCCTCAGGGCAGCTTTCCTGGGAAGAAAAGTCAGATTCAGCTATAAATCCAACAGTGGTGCATATAGCCCGTCAGCTGTTGATGGATGTTCTGGAAATTTCTATACCAGATTGGAGCATGGTTATAGGCTCTAATACCTGGTTAATCTCAGTCCATCTTGGTGTTTTGTGTATGGTGATCTTGTATATGTGTGTGTGTGTGTGTGTGTGTGTGTGTGTGTAAAATACCTCACGTAGGAATATAGTTCAGGAAGACTCCCTACAGATTGTAATGATTAAGTAAAGTCTTCAATATTAAAAAATACTTTTAAAAATTTGTGTTATTTTTTTTCTAGTCACACAGTTGCAAATGATCTAAACGTGATAGAAACGTGTGTACAAATGATCTAAATGCGTGTTCCTCTAGGGAAAGGTAAGGGAATGAAGAAGGAAAAAGAAAATTTCCTGCCAGGGTTGCCAATCACTTGAAGTTTGTGGCTATTTTCTAGGAAAGTCTAGAGACCTCTTGGTGCTGGTCGTGCTAACAACAGGTCTCCTGTTCAGACTGGCCAGCAGCTCCTTGGGAGAAAGCTGGGGTTGTCTGGTCCTCTAAAGAGCAGAAACCCCAGGGAGCAAACTGACTGATGGCAGTGGGTTTTCTCTCTCTCTCTCTCTCTCTCCTTTTCCCTGAAAAGGCAGTC
This sequence comes from Nesogale talazaci, assembly GCA_004026705.1. Lineage (NCBI taxonomy): Eukaryota > Metazoa > Chordata > Mammalia > Afrosoricida > Tenrecidae > Nesogale > Nesogale talazaci. The sequence continues at coordinate 7,932 of PVJH01021947.1, read as the reverse complement.
CTGGATATGCGAGAGTGTGTGCTGAAACGGAGACAAAGAAGGCCTCATCGTGATTGTGATGGGTAGAAGAGACATCAGCCAGGCAGCTACAGAGCTCTCCCCACCTACTAGCAGACTATATATATAGTTTAGACTACATATCTAGGTTATATATAATATTCAATAGTTCCCTCATGTCCAAGAGGGTTGTGCAGTCATCACCACAATCAATCTTAGCATGTTTTATTCTTCCTTGCGATCACTATTTATGTAATCACCATTTTTTACTTTTGAGAAAATACACACAACAAAACATTCAACATCAATTACACTTGGTTATCCATTATTGATATCCTTTTCCAAATTATTCCACTACCATAAAAACAAACTCAATAGCCCCTCAGCAAAAACTCTTCCTCCTTCACACATGGTAGTCATTGGTCAACTTCGGTTTCCTTTTTGTTTGTTTAGCAGCTTTCTTGATATAAAATTCACATGTTGTACCCTCCCATTGTTTATTCATTTTAAAAAAGTATCATTACCATCATTTCTAGTGCTCCCTCCCACTTCTGAATTAATTATTTGCTCCTCCATTCAGTGTCACCACTGCCTTCTGCTTGCCAGATCCTGATAAACCCTTGCATTGGCTATTGTCTCTCTTCATCCATTCCTTCTGTGTTTCCATAAACTGGGAAACCAAACACACACAACAGAAAACAAAACCAAAGTGAAGCAGAAAGAAGAACGTAATAATATAAAAGCAAAATTAAAGAGTAATAAAGAAAAAACCACAAACAATATTTAAAAAGCCAGAGAAGAAATTTCTGATGTGAAAGAAGTGAGAAATATTTCAGTTTAGAACACATTTTGGTTGGGTCAAGAGGGAAGTTAACTGGCCATGTATCCTAACAGAGTTTGACACCCCATAATCAAGTTTACCAGAGTCTCTGTGGTGCCATCCTGCCACTCTTACTAGGTCTTGTGGATCGGTTTGCTTTTCCCTGCATCCAGTCTTGGGGAGGAGTCCTGGCATGGCCACACTGTACGTCAGGCCTGCCACTGGTAACCCAAAGGTCTGTGTTTTGAAACCACCCATGATATTGAGGGAGAAAAATAAGACAATCTGCTTCCATAAAGATTTACAGTCTCAGGAACCCTAGCTAAGGTTGCTATGAGTTGGGGTTGGCTCAGTGGCAGTGGACTTGGATTTTTGACCCTTCCCTTTAGGAGGAGCCCCGGGAGCAGAGGGGGCTGCCTTTCCTCGCAAGATTTTAATCTGGGAAACCCAGGAGCAGCTCTGCTCTGCCCTAAAGGGTTGCTGCAAATTGGGATCGACCGGTTGGCGGTGGGTGTGATTTGAGTTCAGTCCTTGCTCAGCTGCTCACTTCCCACCTCACTGAGTATTAATGAGCTGAACCCCAGGCTAAGTGTCAAGGAGATGTGTCAAAGTAATGTGTACTGTCAGGCCCCCTCTCCCCACAGCGAGTCAGGTTACATAAAAGTATTGCTGTGAAGGTTCCAATTCATACACAGGTTTATTCCAAGCAAAAGATGTTCAAACATCTCTCTGCAATCAATGGGCAATTGGAGAGAAGTTCTCTCAGTAAAGCACCCTCATTAGGGGGCCTTAAAAAAAAGCCCAACCCAAGAAGCGCTGTGTGAGGGCATCTGTCGAATGTTTACTCTTTCGACCAACAGGTTGCCTTAGAAGGTTATAGTAACTGGTTTTTGAAATTCCCCAGGGGGATCATAACAGATTTTCTTGAAGCACTGAGAACAACTGTGAGGGCTTATTACAAAAAATTTTAAGAAAATTAAAAAATGCATTTGTGAGAAAAAGACCAGGAACCCCCTTCTGCCCCCAACCCCACCCCATCACAACAATTCACCTACTCCTTCTTTGAAGGTAGCAAGAAAAAGCAATGTCCTGGCTGTGGTGCATTACATGGGTGTGATGAGTAGGTTTGCTATGCCAACATGGCCACAGAAGATTGGTGTGTCTGTTGTGATGGCATGACCAATGAACACACGGGATGAATTGAAGGGCAGAAATAGGAAGGGCTTGGCGAGTCCTGCTCTTTCTCTTGCTTCCGGATCTTCGGACCAGACAGCTGCCTTGATCATCCTGTGCCTTGACCTCCAAGTAACACTACCCGTGGGACACCTAATCTTGGACTGTGTTGTAGTGAGTTGAGGTGCTTTCAATCCCTACTTCACCATGCTCCTGGGATAGACTGTCGGACTCTGTCATCTGGCTGACTGTTGGCAACTTGCTCTGCTGTTTGCTGCCTGTGACCAGATAGCCTGGATTGCTCTATAGAGGACTACTCAGCGGCCCTCGAGACTTGAAGGACTGGCAGTCTTCTAGCTGCCTCACGCAAGTGAGTTGCACCAAGCAATCTGTACTGCTTTATAGATAGCTAACTGTTTCTTTCTTATCTTATATACCTTTCTATATATATATATATATATATATATATATATAAATATATAAGAAGAATTACTTGTGTCCTGATTTTTATATCTCTAAGAGAATCTGCCTGACACAATGGGAACCCCTGAATCAGTCACTTTGGCCCAGGGGATCGGATGCCCTGAGTGGCCTGGGCCTGGGTCATAGTGGTCCATCCCTAGGCTGTGAGTAGGGTCTATCCAGATCAAGAATGGGCAAGGGAGGGGGCTGAAAGATGAATTGTCAAGTGCTTCTTGAAGATTAGGGAACACATAGGCAATAACCTTGAGAAAGTGGAGATGAGAAACCCAGTTTGTAAGAGAAATAAAGAGAGAGTGTATCAGACGGATGAGTGAAGCCTTTCCTCTTTTGTCATATCTCAATGATTCCCCTATAACAAAAGTGAAGGGGAATTTAGCATTCTTTTTCACCATCTGGCATTTTGAACCTTCTTTGGGGAAGTTTTTCACCATATGAAAAGTGGAGGCCAGAATCACTTCCCAATCTCAATGCTGAAAATGCCAAATACTCCCTTTCCCAATCTTCCTTGCAGCCAGGGTGAAGACGTTTGATCTAGAGAGCTAGAATCGCCCAGAACCATGGACCAGACCATGGGCACACATGCTCTGGAGAAGCAGCTGGACTGAAGTGCTGGCTGGGGCTGCCCAGTGCTTGTGGGGTTAGAGGAGTAAACTGGTGTGCAGCAATGTGGCCTTACAGTCTTCTTGGATTTATCTATACTGTGGTGTTTGGTCCTTTGACCAGAAGTGAGGTTCCAATCCTGATTTATCTACTTTCTGACAATCCTGTGTCCCACTCAGTATCCTTTCAAAAGTTCTTTTTCAGCCTAAATTAGCAAGAGTATGTTTCTGTTGCTTCCTTACTGATAACAGCATACTTCTAGAAAGTTCTCTATTTACTTTTTACAGTGATGGTTTTGTTATGGGCAACATAGAGACACCATGCCTTAATCTAAAGAAGTGACTCAACTGTGACATTTCCCTATGTCATCATGTGGTCACAGGAAGATGTCTGGTGGCAAACAGACCCTTTACTATCTACAAATGACATTACTGGAGAAAGGGGGAATACACTAAATAATATGTGTAGATAACGCTTAGGCTCTCAACTTACTGATTCTAATAATAAACCCAGGAGATAGGGAGTGTCCTAATGTCATAGAAGAGAAGCAGGAGATCAAAACTCTTGCCTAAGACCTAAATTAAACTTTTAGACTCTTCATTCTTGCTTGTGGTAAAAAGTATCAAATCCTAACCATTTAAGGTTTCAAAACAAGTAAATAAGAAAACCAACTAGACCAGTAGATAACCTTGTTAGATCTTTCTTGTGGGAGAAATACCTCGGTCCTTGGCTGCGCTCAAGAAAGAATTCACGGGGCTGAGCCCCCGTGGTGTAGTGGTTGAGTGCGGAACTGTAGCCCACTGCCTTGGCAGTTCAAATCCAGCAGCAGCAACGCTGGGTAGCTCTCATGACCACCAGAGGACAGTGATGCCCCACCCCCCAAAAAAAGAAAGAATTCACTCTGAAGCCTGACTTGTGATCCAAGAGAGTGTCATAAAAGATAGAAGAAGTTTCTGGTTTTACACAGACACCCTCAGGGCACTTCTCTCCCCTGCTCCCCCACCCCCAACGTGGAGTCCTGAAAGCAGGGGAGATTGCTGCAAGGCCTCTGAAGAGCAGTTTGAGAAGCTGAGGGCCCCCAAAGGTGTGGATTCTGTCTTTTTAGGTCCTCCATTGGGAGGCGTAGTTGAAGATCCAGGTCGACCCCATTGGTTGAATTGAATTCATCTGGCCCAGGTGGGCCAATCCAGGTGTAGTGCCCACCTTGATGTAGCACTCCTGCCTGGCTGGATGCCTGAACCTTTGAGCATGCATGATGGACACCCCAGTCCCTGTGCAAGCTAGCTAACAACATCATGATGGAGAAAAGATTGAAGTTGCCAAAAATCTCTACTTGCTTGGATCCACAATCAATGCTCATGGAAGTAGCGGTCAGGAGAGATCAAATGACAGATTGCATTGGGTAGATCTGCTGCATGAGACTTCCTTAGTGTTGAAAAGCAAGAATGTTACTTTGAGGGCTATGCTGTACCTGACCTAAGCATGGTATTTTCCAATTGCCTCATACGAATGTGAAAGTTAGATATTGATTTGGATGCATCTGAAGTATGGTGCTGGTGAAAAATATTGAAGATACTATGAACTACCAAAAATCCAAAAAAAAAACCAAAACAAAACAAAAACCACATCGCTTTGGAAGTACAGTCAGAATGCAAGATATTATATTGCAAATATAGTCTTCTAATTTATGATTTGTATTTTCTAGAAGTTATCTGAAAACAAACTCTTATAATCCAGAGTAGAAAACCGAGGGCTATAGATATGGTAAAGGACTTGTCTGTTTTCCCATAGCACAACTGAATCCCAGGTTTCCTGGAATGATTCCTGTCAGAAAGACCTGAGGGCTGGTGATTCAGGATGATCTTCTTTATCTGGGACTTCAGGGTTCTAGACTAAACTTACTTTAGGTAGGTGAAGGATTTCCTCAGTTACCTTGACTTTCAGCAAGTAGCAAACGAGATGCCTGGTTTGTAGCGACAGAGACTTCAGGAAATCCACATAAGTAAAGGGGTCAGATGGACCATTGTCACAGAGGGACATCAGAGGGACTTCCCCAAGACCTTCCTGTCTAAAAAACAAAAAGTTTTAACAACTTAGTGAAGGGAAAACAAAACCAAAACCTTATCTCAAAGACTATTCTTGTCTGTCTCCTTAGTGAGACTGCTACTTCTTTAGCTTTATCCCCATAAGCACGGACTCCATCCTGGAACTGGGTATTAAAGCTGTATACAACTTCATGCGAGTTCTAGACGATGCTTAATTCCAAGGAGCACCATGGTCTCCTCATTGGGAAGGGATGGGCATTTGGGTGCTTTGGGTGCACTGGAAACTTAAGATTCAGTGACATGATGAGATGTTGATTCTTTTTTTCCTTTCACATCACTACCCTGGTGGGAGTAGGAAGCCCAGCCTTGCTCCTGGAGAGCTGCTGCTGGATTTGAACTATCAACCCTGTGGGTAGCAGTCCCACACAAACCACTGCGCCACCAGGACTCAGCTGAGATGTTGGTTCTTTGAGGCCTCTTCTAACTTCCTCTTTCACCACCTCTACACCAGCTGCAAAAACCAGCACCATGTGGGCTTCCTGAGACATGTTCGTAACTTTTACCAGTTATGAACAGATATGATTTCAATTTATCATTGAAATCTCTATACTGACAGAGAACTTTTTATTTATCTTTCAACAAAGATATTTTTAAATAAACATCTTTTGAATGTTTAATATAAAAACTGATTCTTAAGTCAAATGGGTGAACTGGTGTCAGGTTGTATAAAAATCACCCTTATACATGTTGGCTTATGCTTGTGAGTTAAACAAGCCCTCTAGATGATTAGGATGAACAGATGACTCTGAAACTCATTTTACCATTTAGAACTTGAACTCTTGCCAGACCAGGGTTTCGCTTCTGCATCTGCTTTACCACTAACCCAGTTTTCTTTTCCTGCATACAAATAGCCTCTTGTGCCCTTGTCTGTAAAACAAGAGATCATAGTAATGCCTATTATCAACATAGTGTTGGTATGCAGAGTGTGTGAGAATAAGGCTGGCGCACAGGGCTTGTCACCCAGTAAGTCACAGTGAGTGTCAGTGACTGCCTTTGTTGGCCCCCTGGTGGGAGAGTGGTTGGTTATACAGGGACCTGCAATCTGCAGTGTCAGCGGTTTGCTCTTGAGGGGCTGCTACTCTCCGCATCAACTCAAGGACAGTGAGTTTGGTTCGGTTTACAATCATGCTGAATGAGCCATGGTGACTCAGTGGTAAAGTGTTCAGATGTTAGCTGAAAGGTCTGCAGTTCAAACCCACCAGCTGAGCTGCAGGGGGAAAGTTGTGGCAGTCTGCTTCCATAAAGGTTTACAGTCTTGGAAATCCTTTGAGGGCAGTGCTACTCTGTTCTAGTGGCTTACTGTTAGCTACAATTGATTCAAATGCAATAGGTTTGTGTGCGTGTGTTTACAATTATTGTTACTATTTAAAAATCATTTTATTGGGGGCTCATACACCTCTTATCATCATCCATCCATCCATCCATCCATCCATGCAATGTATGTCAAGCACGTTTATACATTTGTTGCCTTCATCATTCTCAAAACATTTGCTTTCTCCTTGAGCCCTTATTATTATTATTTTAAATCATTTTATTGGGGCTCCATACAACTCTTAGCATAATCCATCTATACATACATTGTATGCAAAGCACATTTGTACCTTTGATGCCATCCTCATTTTCAAAACATTTCCTTTCCATTTAGACCCCTGGTATTGGTTCCTCCTTTTTCCACCTCCCCAATCCCTCATGAACCCTTAAAAATTTACAAAATATTTTAATTTTGTCTTACACTGTCCAATGTCTCCCCTTGTCCACTTCCCTGTTGTCCACATCCCAGGCAGGAGGTTATATGTAGATCCTTATAATCAGTTCCCTCTTTCTACTTCACCCGCCCTTCAACCTCCCTGTATCACGACTCTCACCACTGGCCCTAAAGGAATAATCTATCCTGGATTCCCCATGTTTCCAGTTCCCATTTGTACCAGTGTACATCCTCTGGTCTAACTGGATTTTTAAGATGAAATTCAGATCATGATAATGGACGGGAGGAAACTAAAGATAGTTATTCTTCTCCACATTTGTTTGTGCACACATTTGTCTTCATTGATTGTATTGGGAAGGTGAGCATCAAGGAATGACAATTTAATAGAGCAAAGTGTTCTTGCAATGAGGAAGTACTTGAGTGGAGGTCCACTGTCCATCTGCCTTAATACTAACCCTTTAAGTATATGCACATAGATCTATTTACCCGTCATCATACCTAAATATATTTACCTATGTTCATGTCTGTATTTAGACCTCTATAAATTCTCTTTGCATCCCACTTCTTTCCTCTATTTCCTTTTGCTTTCCTCTTGTTCCACCAACATTTTCATCCTTCATTTGGGTTTCAGTAATTTCTCTATGTTACAATGCTCATGATCAATCCCTATCAGGCCTTATGTACCCACCTTGCCATTGATTTTGGATCATTTGTTGTTCCCTTGTGCCTGGGATGATCAAAATCACCTCCTTTCCCCCCAACCTCCCCATCTCCCATGTCCTCCGAAACCATCAGTCCCATTGTTTTCTCCTCCAGATTGTTCACCCAGATTATCTTATCTAGATAGACTTGCAGAGATAATAATATGTACAAAAAACCAAGACATCATAAGATGAGGCCACAAAAGAAAACAAAGAATGAAAGCAACAACAAAACCAATGTCCAGAAAAAAAAATAAGAAAAACCTGTAAATAGTTCAAAGTCTGGTCATTGACTTCCAGGAGTGTCCCCCAGTTGAGTCAGGTGGGGTGCTATATTCTGGCCCCAAA
>PVJH01021946.1:0-37591 GCA_004026705.1 Nesogale talazaci | reverse complement strand
CAATGAGTTTATTTTCAATTTTGAAGAGTGGCTGTGGGTCATGATCTCAGGAGTGATAGAAATGATTTTTAAATCTCTTTTTTTTTAAATGATTTTTAGGGGCTGAGCCCCGGTGGCGTAGTGGTTGTGCGCAGGACTGCGGTCCACTGGGTTGGAGGTTCAAATCCAGCAGCAAGGCTGGGCCTCCTACTCCCACCACTAGAGGGCAGTGATGCCCCAAAACAAAAACAAAAAAAAAAGATTTTTAAATCTCTCTATGAGAGTTAGATTTCAAATTGGAATGTTATCAGAGAGATTTGAGACAGTCTGTGAGGGAGATGAAAATTGTAGTTTCCAGACTGATGTGCTGCTACGTCATGTTCCTTTCCCTTTTGTCAATTACTTTCTCAGTACCACTTGCAAAGCCTTTAGAATCAGGGTCAAACAAGCCAGATTGTATTGAAATTTAGCCACACCCGCTAGTTTGTTTATAACTTGCTGTAATAATGGCAAACTTAAGTCATTGTGACATACCATCTATCACACCTTAAATATTTATCTCCTGGCCCTTTTCAGGAAAAGTTTTCCCATCTTGTTCTTGGTAGGCTGGAGTACAGGCTATTTGTCTTTTTTGGTTCTTGCAGTACTTGGCAGGCTTTGGTGTATACTGAAGCTCAGTAAATGTTCATCAAACATTTCTTTAAATTGTAGAGCATCTGAGTCAGTGTAGCAGTATGCTGCAGTAAGACGTAAATGCGAGGTTGTAGTTGAAGTCAGTGATTCATCAGCTTGAGTTCCTTCAGCTTTCTAGCCTTCAGGAAGCACCGGAATCTTTCCCATTCTCTGCTGCCTCGTGCTAGTGTGGGGACAGATGGTGCCACAGTATGTGCAGAGGAAATCCAGACAGGTTGTTTCCATTTGCCTGGGGGCCTGTCTCTACAACTCTGCCACACTCCCATTCCTGAGGTGGAAGGGGTTTTGAGCTGGAGTTGGTGCCTGGTGATGTCTAGTCGGTTGTGCATTAAACTGCTAATTGAAAAGTCAGCAGTTCAGTCCCACCAAATCCACAAGAGAAAACTTGAGCTGCCTGCTCCCGTACAGATTTAGCATCGCAGAAACCTGGAGAGGCAGCGCCACTCTGCTCTGTGAGGTTGCTCTGACGGGTCATTAACTGGCTGGAAGTGAGTTTGGGGTGGGGGTGTGTGTGTGTGTGATGGTTGACCCTCAGAATCCTTATCCACAGAAAGGGGAATTGGAAAGAGGGCTCACCCTACTCAAAACATTTATATTCTTAGATTCTGTAGCAAGTTACATTTGAGAATTCCATTTTTAGTAATTTGAGTGTGTAAAGCAGTACATTGCTTCGAGGTGGGTAGAGTTTTTGTGAGTCATGGTAGCATTTCGGGCTGCTAACCTTACGGTCTGAGGTTTGAATTGACCAGGAAAAAAGATGATGCTGTCTGTTCCTTTAAAGATTGAAAGGCTTGGAACTTTAGAGGCTCACTGTGTGTTGGGATCAATTTGATGTCAGGGTGTTTGCTGTTTTGTTTTTTTTTTTCAATAAAATTTTATCCTTCCTTGATATTTGTGTAGTAGTACATCTTCCCTAACTTTATTTTTCCAAAACCTTTTTGACAATGTATAGTACATGATCTATGTCAGTTAATTAGTACATTTAAAAAATACTATGATTTAATTTAGCCTTGTGAGATGGTTAAACATTGTCTCTTGCCTTAATTGAATATCTGTACCATATTTGATGAAAGATTTATCGTGCTAGACTGATTTTGGAGATATAATATCAACTGTTTTTTATAGGTAAGACCAAAGCCATTGCTTTTGAAGTTGTTGAAGTCTGTTGGTGCACAGAAAGACACTTATACTATGAAAGAGGTATGCTTGCCTTACAAATAAATAACTAAATTATTGTCTTATTATTGTAGGTATCCATTTTAGGGTTTTGAGGATCGAGGGGATAATTGATGTCAAGAGTGACATCGGTGTACACTAAGTTGAGATTGCCTGGATGATGGCATTGGGTTTGCTGCGGTGTTTGGGAGAAGGTGGTAGAGTATTTCGACTTTATTTCGAAGCTAAAGACAAATAGCATTTGACTTTCCCTTCTAACTGGGAACTCAGAGATCAGTGGAAGCAAGGGTTCTTAACCTTTGGGTTTTCTGACCCAATTTGGAAAATGAGTAACACCTATACAGCCCGTCTCAAAATCACGTTTTTAGGGGCTGAGTCCCGGTGGCGTAGTGGTTGTGCGCGGGACTGCCTCCCACTGGGATGGAAGTTCCAATCTACCTCCACAGGAGCAAAGGCTGGGCCTCCTGCTCCCATCACCTGGGGGCAGTGATTGCCCCCCCCCCAAAAAAAAAATCACATTATTAATTTCCCAGAATAAATACATAGGATTACAAAGGCAACATCATAAAACAAAAGGTTAACCATTATAGTATTATTTAACAACTTTGTGATAAGTGTTTTTTGAATTATTAACATTAAGTAATAAGATTTGAGAAGTATACATCTGTAATCTTGAAGCAGTGAGGAGTATAAATGATATTTGGAGATGTTTTTAACAAGCAGGCTATGAAATGAAATGCATATTGCTAGTACCAATGTGGCTTGCTGCCTACATTTGTAATTAAAAGAAGAGCTAAATTTTAGTTAGTGAAAATAGCATAGGGACTCTTTTTGTCTCATCCAAATTAATGGCGTCACTGAATTATATCCATGTTCCCTTTGGGAGTTCATGGCACTCAGGTTATTAATCTCTGCAGTAGGGATATGTGAGAATAGAATACCCAACTTTCTGGAATTCAGCATATTCCATGAATGTACTGTTTACAGGAATATAACATTTCAATGTGTTTATTATCAAGCTTTGTGCACAAAATAACTTTGAGTGACCATGTATGTGGGCCCTCCTAGGCAAAATTACATGTAAATATAATGTGCTTAGTCAACACTGCTCCCACCTAGTTCATAAGGACCACAGTGCTTAAGGCACAGAAGTACCCTGCCTCTATCAGGATAGTGGGACACGAGGGAATTCCAGACCCTTTCCAGCCAAATGAGTGGTCAGTAGGGACTCTGATTCTTCTTCCTTTTGTTTTTCTACTGCTGAGCAGCCATCTCTTCAGTCCATAGTTAGATAGAAATGTCATGGAGTCTGCTTAATCAAACATGCAAAGTACTTGTAAGGGGATAGTGTTGCCCTAAGTAAGGTTTTTGTGTGTGTGTGTGTGGGCATCACTGCCTCTGGTGGTCCTGGGCGCTACCCACCCGCCCCTGGATTTGAACCGCCAAGCCTGCGGGCTGCAGTTCTGCGCTCAACCACTTACGCCACCGGGGCTCAGCCCTTAAGTAAGGTTTTTAGTACTGTTAACTTGGGTTTGATGTTATTATATGAGGAACTTAAGCACGTGAAATAATTTCATTCTACAGACTTTTTGAAGCCCCCTTGTAATCAGTTAAGAAAATAGAACAGTATGGGAGTAGATAGAAATGAAATAATTATCAAGACCATCACAAAGACTTGTAATGCTTATACTGTAGACCCTGTGACAATACAGTATGTGCGTTGTATATTTTAAGTTTCAGGATCTTTGATTGGTGCTTGGGGGAAATAATGAATACTAGTAGTGTAGTTGAAAGAGCATTGGTCTAATAGAGACACGAGCATAGGTCTTCCGCAGAGACTAGTGTTAAGTCTTAACGCATAGTGTTAATTCCCAGTCCTCAACAGATTATTTAACTTCTCTTGCTGTTAATGTTCTCATTTCTAGTTTGGTGATAATAATTTTATGAAATAGAATGATAATGAAACAATGCTAGTACGTTATCATTTATAGAGTGCCAGTCAAATACTGTTAGGTGCCACCAAGTCTGTGCCAACTCATGCAACAAGGACGCTTCTCCGTCCTCTGCTGTCCCCACCATTGTTCATGTCTGAGCGCATTGTTGCAGCCACTTTTTCAGTCCTCCTTGTCAAGGGTCTTTCTCTTTTCTCCCTATCCATCTGTCCTACCAAGTATCATGCCCATCTCCAGGGAGTTCTCTCTCCTGAGAACATGCCAGAAGTTCAAGATGAAGTTCTGCCTTACTTCTCAGGAGCATGGTTGGCTATATTTCTTCCAAGACAGATTTGTTTGTTCAGGTCACCGTCAACATTCTTTTCCAGCATCACAATTCAAAATGCATCCATTCTTCTTCCGTCATCTTTATCCAATGTCCCAACTTTCCCGTGCGTATGCAGCCAGTGACAATACCATGGCCTGGATCAGGCACATCTTAGTCCTCAAAATCACAGCCTTGCTTTTCAGCACTTTAAAAAGGACGGTGCAGATTTACTCATGGTTACTGGGGTGACATTAAAATGGATCTCTTCCTTTGGAAGAGGAGCACGTGAGGTAAAGTTTAACTTTATATTGGTGATTGTCATTATTATTGATTAAAGTGTACCTCATACTATTAACTTTGAAGACTTTCACTAGATTCTCACAGAACATCGCGTCACTATAATTGGCCATTTTTTCGTTGTCTTACTCTAGTGATTTCACTGATCGATGGGTTGCGTATTGTCTGATTATTTATTAAAGGGCTCTCTCTGATCACTGCACATTTTAGTGAGTGTTTTTTGAGGTTTTCTTGGTTCTGGAACTTTATTGCTGTCTGGTTTTACTGCTCTTTCCCATCTTCCTAATTTGACATCTGAGTTTATAGGTTACAAAGTCTGTAAGAAAAAACAACAAATTTTCAAGTTGAGGTAAAGTGAATCAGAGAAGCAATATCTGTTTTGATTATATGAAAATGGTAACATTTAAAGACAACTTTGTTTAGAGCATAGAATGGTTGTTAATAGGATGGTTGTGGATGGAGTTGCCAGCTGTTTAAATCTCTTCACATTGTAAGGTATTGTATGTATTTGAAGGTATCAGTTTTCTTTAATGCTCAGAAATTATATTTCTATTTCAGGTTATATTTTATCTTGGCCAGTATATTATGGCTAAACGACTATATGATGAGAAGCAACAGCATATGGTGTATTGTTCAAATGATCTTCTAGGGGATTTGTTTGGGGAACCAAGCTTCTCTGTGAAAGACCACAGGTAAATTCTTCATTTTTGTTCTTTGTATAAGTCATAGCTGGGAAACATTTCATAGCGGGGCGGGGGGGGCATGGAGAGGGTGTCGATGACTAATTTGACCAACCTCTCTACAACTTAGTTTCCATATTTGTGAAATAAGGATATTTTAAATTTGTCAAGAAATAGGTCATGTAAGAGACAGTGTATAAAAGAGGCAGTGTTGAGCAAACAGGATACATTCACATATTAACTATAGTTACTATTATTTCAATCCCATCCAAAGGCAGTCTTTGTACCATCGTGTGTGTAGAAGCTTCAATTTGATCTATAAGTACTTTGGAGATAATTTTCTTTTGTCAAAAATTATTGTGGTACTTAATTAGCTGGCCTTAACATGGGTGGCTTTTTGCAGTTGTTTTCTTGGAAACTGACGACGATTTTAAAAACTTATTCTTACATTAAGTCTGAATATCTTTGATTTAGCATGGTATTGAACTTAAAATGTATTTTTAATAAGTGAGATTGTTAGATTTCTTCTGAAAGCAATTACCTAGATTCTAACTGGTATATAGTGTTCAAAAAGATAGTAACTAAATAGGATATTTCACAGTTTTCAAGTTACTAGTATTTGAGATGTACTATATGTTTAAGATAACACTAAAGAGAGTAGGGAAACAATACATAATTTGTTAAAAGATACATATTTATTTTATTGGAGTTTCTCACAGCTCTTATGACAATCCATACATATATCCATTTTGTCAAACACATCTTCCATATGGTGTCATCTTTTTCAAAACATTTTTTTTCCTGAGTGCACCTCTGGCATCAGCTTCTCATCCCAACCCTTCCCTCTCTCACCCTCCTGTCCCTCTTAAATGCTCCCTTGATAATTTATAAGTTACTCTTTTTTTTTCTTTCATGTTTCACACTGACTGCGGTCTCATTTCACCCATTTTTCTGCCACTCGTCCCCCTGGGATGGGGCCCTACATCGATCATTGTGATTGGTTCCTCTGTACTCCCCCCACCTACCCTTAACTCCTGGTATCGCTGCTCCCTTTATTGGTACTGAGGGGTAAAAGATATTTTTATATTGTGTGTTTTAATCTATTTGTGAGCATACCATTTCATTCTCTGATCCATTTTAATAGGGATCTTTCTTTTGGTAAGCCATTTCTGTTATATGTTCACTTATTTTTACTTGGCCTTGAGATGTTTTCCATATCAGGCTTAATTTTATTAAGTTGTAATATAGTTGATTTTTTTTAACCATGTAAATATCAGTGATAATATTTGTTTCCGATACTAAAAGCATGATCTTAAAACTGTCTTAAGTTATAATGTGTTGAGAGATGCAACTCTGGGAATTGCTTATTTGAAAGAAATAAGAACATGGATATAATTTATCATGAACTTTTGGAGGAACTCTGTCACCACCAGTCCCAAGGATTAAGGGATATAATTGCTAAAGAACGAATTGCTAGAGAATGAATGAGAATTAGAAATAACTTGACAAACCACCTCTAGAAGTTGCTTATTTAATAAGAAAGAAAGAAAAATACATCAGCTGTAAATGAAAAAGGAGGCTCATTAGATGTTTGGCCAAGCTTGCTATAAGTCTAGATTATAGTACATTTCCTATAAGTGGGGTTTGCATAACTCACTACTTTTTTGGGCAGTCTGCTTTTAAGTATTAAAGTTATAAAATTTCATTTTAAAGTGAGTATGAGGCTGAGCCCTGGTGGAGTAGTGGTTGTGGGCGGAACTGCGGCCCACTGGGGGGATGGAGGTTCAATTCCGGCTCCCAGGAGCAAAGGCTGGGCCTCCTACTCCCACCGCCTGAGGGCAGTGATGCCTAAAAAATAAAATAAAGTGAGTATGATAATCTGCCTTTTTGTATATACCACACCACCAGATACTTGGTTAAAATCTAAACCAAGCACATTTCAGGAAATAGAGATATGAGGAATTTTTTTGCTACATCAGTTTTAGTGATTGCCTTAAAAGTAGTTATGTGTTGGGCTGAGCCCCGGTGGCGTAGTGGTTGTGCGCGGGACTGCGGCCCACTGGGATGGAGGTTCGATTCTAGCTCCATGGAGCAGGCTGGGCCTCCTACTCCCACCACCTGAGGGCAGTGATGCCCCCCCCCCCCCCCCGCCAAAAAAAAAAAAAGTAGTTGTATGTGTCATGGTGGTGCTAATTGCTTAGCACCTTGGGCCTAGTATTTTGCTAAGAATGTAATTTGAATACAATATTTAAAACTTTGTTTTGAGGGTAATAGTGATGTGCATTCAAAAGTCTAGTTAAATTCAGTTTAATAAGTTATTTTAAAGTAAAACATTTCTTGTTTTTTTTCCCTACAAGGAAAATATATGCAATGATCTACAGAAACTTGATAATAGTAAATCAACAGGGTAAGTAATTTTGAAAATAATCACATTCTAAGAAATTTCTTTATGTATACATCATTTAACAATACTATTAAAAGTTACTTTAACTGTTTAATCATAGCAAGGATAGATTTAATATGAAGAAATACATTGGAACTAAAAAAGCATACTACTATTTTAGTGGAGATTATATTTAAATATGCTATGTTAATTTAATGGGATGTTTTTAAGAAAGTTAATGAGGGGGCGCTGGGCCCCGATGGCGTAAGTGGTTGAGTGCGGGACTGTGGCCCACGGACTTCAGATCCAGTTCAAATCCAGCGGCGGCTCTCAGGAGCGGCACAGGGTAGCACCCACGACCACCAGAGGCAGTGATGCCCCCCCCCCCCCAAAAAAAAAAAAAGAACGTTAATGAGTAAAATTTTGAAAAGTTCTTTACTAGTACAGAGATGTGATCAAGCATTGAGAATATGTTAGAAAACTGGCAAGTTTAGATACCCAGATAGGACCATATGAAAGGATGGGGTTTTGTTTTGAGTTAAATAGAAGATTTCACTATGTAAGTAGAGGTACCATTTTATACCCCTACCTTAACCGAACCTCTTCTAGTTGTTTTTATGCCCCTCTACCTTTAATCTTGTGGTTATTTGGGGGGATACTTGTCTTTTGATAATCTGGTCCTTTCCCCGGAAGATAAACATATGTATGCTGTTATAGTTCATGTGTATTTCCTTTATGATAAATTTATTATTTTCTTTTAAAATCATTCTATGCGCACTGTAGAATACTGATAAAATGTTGGACCATTTTTCGAGGGTGGAGGGATCCCCTGATTTGTAGTGATTGCTGATTTTCATGGTGTAAATTCTTACCTTGTGGCCAGTTTCAGGCTGTGATTGTGCAGTTTGGAAGAGATATACACTGCTGAAAAGTGCCAATAGGAATCAGCTCCAACACACCAGTCTTCTGAAAGACCTCCCTCAAGTAAAATTGAGATCTGCTCTCAGAAGCTTACCTACCTATAGGACTGATGTCCCATGTCCCCCAGTCTGCCAAGTTCAGGCTTTACTGTTAGAGTTCCATTTTACATACATCTTCTGTGTCCTGCTCTGGTTTGCATTCTACTTCATGCACGGTAGTGTCTTAATAATAGGGTATCTAGTAAATTGAGTTTACTGCATCCTCTTCTAAGATTTAAGACCAGGAAAGGAGATCACCATCTTATTCCATAATTTAACCTTCATATCCTGGAACAGACTGACCATTTAACATTTATTGTTTTAATATACTTTATGAAGTTAAAGGATGGCATATGGGCTGAGCCCCAGTGGCGTAAGTGGTTGAGTGCTGGACTGTGGCCCGCAGGCTTGGCGGTTCAAATCCAGGGATGGCTCTCAGAAGCGGCACTGGGTATCACCCACGACCACCAGAGGCAGTGATGCCCACAAAACACACACACACACACACACACACACACACACACACACACACACAAAGGATGGCATATGGCACAGTACAAATATAGTATCTGGGAGTATGTTGAATTGCCTCAAGTTTTTGTAAGAAATTCATTCATTTTAAGTAAAGCTTGGTAATTGACTTAGAAAATTACATAATGAGGTAGTACTTATAAAGTATGGCATTCTTTTTATTCCATTTGATATTGCAGGGTAGTAGGATTAACTTCATAATTCTGGTGTCATTGTTTTCAATGCCCTTATACTTTCTTTTTCATTTCTTTTTTTTTTTTTTTTTGGTTTTTTGGGCCATCACTACCCTCTGGTGATGGGAGTAGGAGGCCCAGCCTTTGCCCCTGTGGAGCTGGAATTGAACCTACATCCCAGTGGGCCGCAGTCCTGCGAACAACCACTATGGTACCGGGGCTCAGCCTGTACTTCCTTTTTATTACATGTATTTTGTAACATCTTTATTGTATTAAAGTGGAATTTCTGGATAAAATGACGTATTATAAGGAGTGTGTAACTTAATACGTACAACATAAAATCACTGTCTTATAATGCCTTAACCATAATATAAAGAAAATGTGTTTTTGATGACACATATAGTTGACTCTTGACTAACGAGGCTGTTAGGGGTGCCAATGTCCCATGTAGTGGGCGATCTGAGTAGAATTTACAGGTGATCTTTGAGCAACAACATGGTGTGACTTGCCTGGGCCCATGTCAATGCACATTTTTTGACCCCTGTTGGCTCTTGCAGTGAGCTCAAGGGTGGCTAGTAGTCACTCAACAATGCCCTTTCATGCTCCTCTTTGACTTCTATTCTCTCACCTTGTGTATCAGACAGCAGTCTTACTGATTTTCACCTTTTCAGCTTCTCTAGAATTGCTCCATTTTTCTTTCTTTCTTTCTTTTTTAAGGTCTGATTTTGGGGGGTGGGGGGGGGCAATCACTGCTCTCCGGTGGTGGGCGTAGGTCACTCCATTTTTCATGTCTTGGTTGAGGCTTTAGTGCTTTTTCATTTGTGTTACTGCATCTACTGTCTAATTCTGGTTTCTCTTCTGTTTTGTGAGAGTTGTTTGCCACTGCTACATAAAATTAGGGGTGTCTTACTGCTCTCTGAGGGAGCCTGGTGGTACGTTGGTTAAGTGCTGGGCTGCTGAGCAGATCCAAGGTTCAAACCCAGCAGCCGTGTGCTGCAGGAAAAGATTGGCTGCCAATTTCTGCAAAGATTGACAGCTTCGGAAACCTTTTTGGTCATTTCTATAGACTTACATCCTGTCGTGTGAGTCAGAATTGACTCTTTAGATAAAATGATTGCAGTGAACAGCAAATGAGTTTTATCTCTGATTAACGCTTTTCCACGTTGCGTGACTGCAGCATTGCCTATGTCAGAGTCTGTAGCAGCAGCGGGGAAGAATGAAGTGATGTGGGAAGACAGGAGTGGGCATTACTTGTTGACATTCTTAGGCTACTTAGCAGGACACAGGGCCCTTGATGATCTGATTCCGTGTCCATCCCAGTATTAAGGAACTGCTCGTAATGATCACAATGGGCATAGTAGATCCTGAATCTGGAATGAGCTTCCCCTACCACGCACTGCCTGTGAAATGCCCTGGTTTATTTTACCGCCTCTCACTCCTTGTCTGCTTGCCACCAAATGATCATTGCCTTTTCTTCTCGTGACTTCGTTATGATGCTTCCTTTATCGACATGCTGACTACACAGAGCTGCGGCCTATGTCTTCATTAGGATTGACTTACTGAGCTCCTTTGGGGCACACATGAATGTTTGCTAAAGCTTAAGTTATAAATGGGCTTGTGCTGGGCTGATGTGCATTTTATAGTGCTTCCTTAATTTGGGTTTCTGTGGTTTTCTTTTCTGACAGAACCATTGGACTCTCGCACATCTGTGAGTGAGAACAGGTGTAAACTTGAAGATGGGAATATTCAAAAGGTAAATTTAAATTTTCTCATTCAAGTGTAAAAGTTGGAAAGTTTTACATAAAACAAGTTTTAACTTCCTGGTGGTTATAGGTTTAGTTTTCCTATCCTCTTTTTTTTTCCTTTTCTCCTCTTGAATGCTTAGGACTCTGTGCAAGAGTTACAGGAAGAGAAACCTTCTTCTTCAAATTTGATTTGTAGACCAACTACCTCATCTCGAAGGAGAGCGATTAGCGAGACGGGTATGTATGACTAGTACATGCGCACAGACAGCCCTCTGGTATGCTTAGAAGAAATTTTCTCGTCTTTTTGGATTAGAGGAATGAACCTCTGATTTTTTTTCTTGTTAGTATATGATTTTATTTGGTTTAAATTGCTATTTTAGCAACATTTTTGTAGGGGGCTGAGTAGCTGGGGTGGGAGAGTGTTAGTCCCCTGGTTGACTATAAGAGGTAGAGTTTACTATACCCTGCTGGGGTTAATAATAATCCAGCTTGCAAATATTCTGTCAGTATGATAGGGAATAAGGATAGAGACAACTTTTAACCATTATTCTTAAGCACCTTAGCAGTTAAAAATGTGCACTGTTGCTACTAAATGATAAGACATTGAGTTTTAAATTCGAGAAAGTAAATTGCAATTTAGAATCACAGAAGCGGTAAAGAAAATATACAAACATTTTTACAAGGAAAAGAAAGATAGACTGTTGCCTAATCCCAAGCTGTAATAAAGGAGAACTCATGCTATGAGATTCAGAAGCCCTGTCGGAACTCCTCTGGCTTTCCTGCTGTCAGGCATGCCTCCACTTTCCTTCCTGTACCTCTTCTTCAGCCATTCCTCCCACAGTACTCTACTGGGCTCAATAATTCCATTTCAACAGCCACACAGAATTCTCAGGTAATACTCAGCATATATTTAGAAGGTCACAGGTCACCACAAGCCAGGATTAGTAAACAGCAAAGATGCAGTCATTGGTTCCATCAGAGCCTCTCCTCAGCCAGCAACCAAGTTTCTTTGTTCCTCAGTCTTTTGGTGTCTTGACTTGCCTCTGTGGACCCGGAAACTTAGGGGCTGTTCTGACTCATAGTCCCAGCACTACTTCTCTGTTCCATCTCGGGCTCCTTGCCTTGGCCTTCGATCGCAACTGGCTCCTTTGCTCTGTCCCAGGTTCTCTGTGCCACTGCCTGTGGTGGGTTTGGTCTTAGCCTTCGTCACTTTGGACAGATCTTGAATGAGCTCCACTGGTGGCTTTTCTTTCTGTGGCCCTTGGATTTCTCTCTCTTTTCCAAACTTCTAAGATGGTTCATTCTTATGTGGGGGTGTGGTTTCTGCCTTTCAGCATATCATACACCCAAGGGAAAGAAAGGGTGTAGACTTGGTTTACACACTCCACTATAGTGAATAATCTGACCCTCATCCTTTGTCTTAGCATAGCAGAGAACTCCCTTCAACATGGGATTATAGCCACAGGCATAAAGGCTAGAATTTATAATGCATCACATAAGGGATTTAGGCTGGAAATGCAATTATCAATGGACTCCATCTCAAGAAAGATTAGCCTGGGAAGGAAGTGGGGAGCCAACGAACCCAGGCACAAGTGATCTAAACTCGATGGTGAGGAGAATGTAGGATGCCTGGTAGGACTTGATCAAGTGCAGTGTAGCCAAGAGGAACTACTGGGAGCGGAATGAAGGTCGAATATGATAGTTGGACAGGAGGAAAGTAAAAGGAAATAGAGAAAAGAACTAAGAGGTAAGAGACATTTATAGAGCTATAAACAGACATAAACATATGTAAATTTATTTATATGTAATGATAGGGACATAGTTCTGTGCACATAACATGTTAAATAAAGTAGTAGGTGGACAGTGGGCCTTTACTCAAGTACTCCATTCAATGCAAGAACACAGTTCTGTGACCTGGTGTTCTCTCACATGATCACTGGAGACAAAATGGGTGCATAAGCAAAAGTAGTGAAGAAAGCTGATGGTGCCCAGCTATCAAAATATATAGCATCTGAGGGTCTTTAAGGATTAAAGTTAAACAAGTGGCCATCTAGCTGGGAAGCAACAAAACCCACTTGGAAGCGCACACCATCCTGTGATCATGCGGTGTCAATGGGATCAGGCATCAGAAGACCAGCAATGAGAATGAGTTGGGAGTGTGGGGTGGTGGTGACAGGCAGAGTAGAAACCCAAAGCCCATCTGTAGACAATTGGACATCCCTTCACAGAAGGCAGCAAGGAAGGAATGAGCCAGACAGGGTACAGCGTAGCGCCGATGAAACACTCAAGATTCCTCTAGTCCAGAGGTTCTCAGTCAGTAGGTTGCAACCCCTTTGGGGATCAACCGACCCTTTTATATAGGGGTTACCTAAGACCATCAGACAACACAAATACTTCACAGTATGTAACTGCATATTGCTTGGTGATTAATCACTATGGTTTAATTATGTTTATGTTCAATTTGTAACTGAAAATCTATACTGCGTATCAGATATTTACATTATGACTCATAACAGTAGCAAAATCACAGTTATGAAGTAGCAACGAAAATAATTTTATGGTTGGCGGTCACTGCAACATGAGAAACTACTAAAGAGTCACGGTATTAGGAAGGTTAGAACCACTGCTCTAGCTCTTTAATGCTTCCTCCTCCCCCCACTATCCTGACCCCAATTCTACATTACTAATCTGGCTAGACCAGAGTGTGTACACTGGTACAGATAAGATCACTCGGCCTGGGGGATGCTGGACAGATAAACCCCGCAAGAACAATAATGGCAGTAGCGATACCATGAAGACTGGGGAAAGGAACAGGAAGAAAGGGGAAACTGATCATATTGATTGACATAACCGTCCTTACCCCACCCACCAAAGGGGGATAAACAATAGAAATATAGGTGAAGGGAGATAGTGATCAGTGTAAGATAATGAAAAGAGTAATTTATAAATTATCAAGGGCTCTTAGGAGTTGGGGGGAACATGAGCTGATACCAAGGGCTGAAGTAGAAAAGGTTTTGAAAAGGATGATAGCAACATATCCCCAAATGGATATATGGAGCTGTGAGAGCCCCACAATAAGATGATTTTTTAAAAAACCGATAAGCCCGTACTAGAACATTATAGATAAGGTCATTAAGGAACAAATGGTCAGTTATTAACATGAAAAAAATCAAGTTAAATCTGTACCTTGTGCCGAAATGAATTCTAAATACGTTTAAAAGATTAAAAATAAAAATAAAAAGATAAATATATATATACTATATTTAAAAGATACCTTGAATTTGACGGTCAGTAAAGAACATTAAAAATTCACATAATTAAAAAAAAAATTCACATAATAGAAAAAAGGGAAAGAAATTGGGCTGAGCCCCGGTGGTAGCATAGTGGTTGTGTGCAGGACTGCGGCCCACTGCATTGGAGGTTCAAATCCAGCAGCAACGCTGGGCCTCCTCCCACCACCAGAGGGCAGTGATGCCCAAAAAACAAAACAAAAAAAAAAAAAAGGGAAAGAAATTTCTCATAGTAAAAGGAAGGGACTTCAAAAAGCCCATGGGAGAGTTAAAAGATAATGGAATTTCCCCACAAACTTTTTGAAGCTCCCTTGACTTATAAATATGGGGGGGGGGGGGGGGAAGAACCTAACCTACTGCCATTTAGTGGATTCTAGCTCATAATGACTAAACATGTTTCTGAGGCCGTAGATATTTATCGGAGCAAGTAGCCATCTTTCCACAATGAGTTTGATCTTGCAGTTTAAATAGCTCACAATTTCCAACAATGCTACCAAAAGTGTGGGTTGTAGTGGGTTTTTGTTTTGTTTGGCTTTGCAAGTATTGAAAAATGCAAAAAGCAAAATG
Source organism: Nesogale talazaci (assembly GCA_004026705.1). NCBI lineage: Eukaryota > Metazoa > Chordata > Mammalia > Afrosoricida > Tenrecidae > Nesogale > Nesogale talazaci. Next base: position 22,859 of record PVJH01021946.1, on the reverse strand, counting down.
TCTTATATTGGTGTCTTGAATTAGCAAAGATAGATTTTGCTCATCTCTTCTGATTTCCATTAGTTTTGATGCTGCTGCTGTTGGGTGACTTTGAATTGATTTAGCCCTACCCTGTAGGACTGAGTAGTGCTATTGTTTCATAAGGTTTCCTTGTTATTAATCTTTATGGAAAAAAGAGTTGTTTCTGCCCCAGAGCATCTGATGGGTGTCAATCACTGGCCTTTTGGTTGGCGATCAAGTGTTAGCCCTTGCACTACCAGAGCTGAGCTCCTGACAGATGCTGTACTGCTAGATAAGTTGGGTAGTTGAACTTTTATAGATTATTCTTTTAAAGACTTAGCGTTCTCCCCATTAACCCAGTATCTTAACGTCTAGGAATGTATTCTAAGTAGTCAAAAATTGAAAGACATGTATTGGGAGGGATACGTGTTACCGTTTGGTAACATACCCAGCATGACAGTCGATTGCAGCAGTGTAGGCTCTGGTCAGCTCTTGCTCTGTAATAATCTTCTCATTTTCTCTGCTCATTCTTTCTCTACACGGTTGGTACCAGGAAACCCTGTAGAAGGTAGATTGGATTGGCTACTCTTCTAATAAGCTGTTTTAGTGACTTACAGTTAGCTTCCAAATCCACAGTTTTCACCCTGTCGTCCCTGGCCCTGACCTGTCTTTACCCTGGTTTCTTGCCCTTTCCCCTTTTTACTGGGGCGCAGCCTCCCTGTTGGCTTGGTTTCTTCAGGTAAACTGGTCTGCCTTAGGGCCCTTGCACGTACATTTTTTTTCTGCCTGGAGCTCTGCTACCTCAGTCTTTCAAAGGCTACGGCCTCACTTTTCTGTTGTTGCTTCGAAGTGGCCTCCTCAGAGAGGCTGTCCCAAGCCACCCAGAAAAGTCGGTCCCTCTTGTGACTCCTTGCTCTGTACTTTCCTTCATAGCATCCATTTCAGTTGGTGAGTAACTATTTCTGTTACCTCGATATCTGAAGATTAACTCCATCAGGAGAAAGGGAGGCAAGGATGACTGGCTTCTCTCACTGTTTGGGTCCTTTACCTCACACTGACAGTCTGAAGCAAATGTTCAAGTGTCTGGGTTAAATAGAAATAGTTTGATTGTGCTGAGCGGTGTATGAATCTATATTAAGCATACTATTTTCTACAGCCATTAAAATAATGATAAAGTATATCTAATGGCATCGAGAAAGGGACATGATTTTAAATGAGGAAAACCAACCTATGTAATAATAGTTCTGGGCTGAGCCCTGGTGGCGTAGTGGTTGTGCGCAGGACTACGGCCCACTGGGACGGAGGTTCAATTCCAGCAGTGGGGCTGGGCCTCCTACTCCCACCACTGGAGAGCAGTCATGCCGAAAAACAAACAAACAAACAAACAAAAATAATAGCTCTGAAGAAGATTGGTATCAAAATTCATAGATGTTCCAGAAACTCAAAACCAGAACCCACTGCCATTGAGTTGATTCTTACTCAGCAAATCTGTATGACAGTTACCTAAAATGGTCGTCTTACCTTTAAGGAGCAGATAGCTTCATCTTCCTCCTGCAGAGAGGCTGGATTTGAACTGCTAATCTTTTTGGTTAGCAACCCAACCCCTGACCACCAGGATTCCTTATAGATTCTCAAGTCCCTTATATAAAAGGCCTACTGCTCACAAATACCCATATAAATGTTGTGTTATAACTTTACGCCTCCTTTAGCCTTTGAAGGGATTACTTTGACCACCTAAGTTCCACCTATTCCCTCCACAATACTTCCTGTGTGCTATTGGGTAAATCCAAAGATTCAGAACCCACAGAAAAGGGTGATCAAATATGTAGCTATATAAAATGATTTTTTTTTTTTTTTTTTTTGGCATCACTGCTCTCCGGTGGTGGGAGTAGGAGGCCCAACCCCACTGCTGGAACTGAACCTCCGTCCCAGTGGGCCGCAGTCCCGCGCACAACCACCAAGCCACCAGGGCTCAGCCCATATAATGAATTTTTAAAGAGAAGTGAATAACTGAAAAAATAAGCAAGTTATTGTACTAAAATATTGATAGTGGGCTGAGCCCCAGTGACGGAGTGGTTGAATGCCGGACTGCGGCCTACAGGGTTGGCAGTTCAAATCCAGCAGCAGCTCTGTAGGAGCAAAGCTGGGCCTCCTAATCCCACCAGGGGGCAGTGATGCCCACAAAATAAAAATATTGATAGTGATTATTTCAGTGTTGACACTGTAGGGGGCTTGTATTTGGTTTCTTAGTATTTTTTCTGTTTAAATTTACTGAGTAATGTACTATTTTAATAAGAAAATCCCCAAGTTGCTATTGTTTCAACCCAACTACCAAAAAGCTTTTTCATAACTGTATGTGCCGCCATCGAGTCAATTCTGATTCATTCTATCAGACAGGAGAAAGGACCTGTGGGCTTCTGAGACTGTTGGTCGTGACAGGAGTTGATAGCTACTACAGCTTCCACAGAGAAGCGCATGATTTCAAGTTGGTGAGATTGCTACTAGTGCATTATGGCACCAGGACTATATAACTGTATTAGGTTCCTAGAAACCCTTTGGGTTCTGAAGCTGTTAATCTGTAGAGGAACAATAGAGCCCTATCTTCCAAGATTCAGTCAGTGAATGGGTGTGAACTGCTGGCATCGTAGATCGCAACCCAGTGAATAACCTGGGTTTCCCAAGCCTTTTTAATGGATGTGAGAATATGGATCTAGAAATATGATTTAGACTTCCGGCCCTTCCTAGTCAACCATAATCACCTTGTTTTTAATGGAGTGATACTGAACTTAAGCTGAACTAAAAAATACTGGATAGGCTCTGAGTCTTTCGAGAATTTAGAGAGGAAAAGAACTGACATCTGAATAGGTAACGAGGGAGCTGGAGGGTGGAGTGAGCAAAATTGCGAGTGAAACCAGCCCATTGCCTGACAGACTTCCTATGGGTTGGTACAGACTGGCAGTGAGTTATTTATATGTACATATCTGCAATGAGCATCTTTGTAACTCAGCCCTTACATACTTATGACGCAGGAATTCCTGTAGCATAGAGAAATTGCCGTCAAACTGGTGAACCATTGTAAATTTTCCCCAACAGTACCTCAAAATGTCTATTCAGGTTTTCACAGATACCGAAGGATAATCTCATTCAAATTTTGTTACACTAGTATTTTGCCATGCTGTCTCATTTTTGTTTACATTTCCTTGATGACTAGGAGGTTGGTAGTCTTATGTACTTGTTAGCAATTCATTTTTCTTTTATGAGTTGCCTTTTTTATTATCTTTGACCTCATTTATCTTTTGCTGTGTAGTTTTCTCTAGAGTGACATTTCTCTGGTCAGGAAATTTGCTGTCAGTCAGTCCTGACAGTCTAGTCTAGACAGCCCCTGAAAGTCTCTATGCCGTTGATTCTGGCTGCATTTCTCTACCCAGCATTGTAAGCATACTTCCCTACAGTACTTGAATGATGAGCTCTGTATGTCTGCTTAGGGTTGTTTTTATGTCTGCTGCATATGTCTAGGCTATGCTCCTGACATTCTGTCTCGCCACCCCCCTTCCCTTCCTCCCTGCAATTCTTTCTTTTTTTCTTTCCTTTTCTTTTAAAAGCAATTCCTACATTGCCTCATTATACATTATTTATTTTTATCTTTCTATTATGAATTAAGTGAGCAGGTTCAGCATTTCATCAGACTTAATGTCTTGGTTTGTTTCCATCATAACTTTCTTTCCACATTCCTTTTGCCTTTTTAATTAGGGTAATTTTTACACACACTGCAAAATATTTGTCAGTTTAACAATTTTTACTTGTTAACAATTTTAACAACTCAGTGATGTTAAATTTATAATTTTTTAAGTCGCATATAGTTATTTAAAATGGACAGCTTTCGGGCTGAGCCCTGATGGTATAGTGGTTGAGTGTGGGACTGTGGCCACTGGCTTGGCGGTTCAAATCCAGCAGCAGCTCTCCAGGAGCAAGGCTGGGCCTCCCACTCCCACCAGAGGGCAGTGATGAAAAATAAATTAATCAATAAATAAAATGGACAGCTTTCTTCGGTTGTGAGTACTGAAGAAATTGAAGCACTTAGAATACCCTCAAAATAAATGCTGTTGATTCTTTTCAGAAAAATAAAAGCTAAATTTTTGTGTTTCTGAAGTTTTGCCTTGACAGAAAGAAAGATTGGTTGAAATATAAGGTTGGTTAAAAGCTCAAGAGCAGCAGTTCTCAACCTGTGGGTCGCGACCCCTTTGCGAGTCAAACAACCCTTTCACATGGGTCGCTCGATTCATAACATTAGCAGACTTACAGTTATGAAGTAGCAACATAAATAATTTTATGGTTGGGGGTCACCACAGCATGAAGAACTGTGTTAAAGGATTGTGGCATTAGAAAGATTGAGAACCACTGCTCTAGAGGAATTTACTTACTAAAACTTTAGAGGTAATTTTGAAAGATTATAAAGTGCTTTTGATGGGACAATAACTGTAACTTAGTTGAGCAGATCCAATAAGAGTTAACTTTTGGCATAGTAGTAATGTTTATTAAAATTACATTTCAGTGTACTTAGATATGCAAGACAATTCATATTTCTAAGTAAATTATAGTTAAGATTTCCAAATCAATTGCGGTAAACGATTTAGCTCTTTTTCCTTCTCTCTGCAGAAGACAATTCAGAGGACTTAGCTGTTGAAGTGCAACGAAAACGCCACCGATCTGATAATGTTTCCCTCTCCTTTAACGAGGGCGTAGCGCTGTGTGTCATCAGGGGGATATGCTGTGAAAGAAGCAGTAGCAGTGAGTCAGGAGAAACGCCATCGATTCCGGTAATTTTCCCATTTAAATAAAACTGCCTTCTTTTTCCCACAAGAAATCTAGTGGTAACCTAGAAAGAGTACAGGTAGGACACATATGTAATGGGAGAGCTGTATACTAAGCCCAGTTGGTGCATTTTCTTGTTAAATCAGACTGCTTTTAATGGGCTCCACCCTCAACCCTTCCAGATTTGGGAAGAATGTTGGAAGGTAGTCCAATTGCACTGCAATACGTTCGTAAAATCAATACCAACATTAAATAATGTCACTGTATATCCTGGAGAATTTTTGTGGACCACTGCACCAATAAAATATACTGTAGCATTATCAAAATTCAGAAGTTCTATTTCTTGAAAATTAAGAGAATGGAATTTATATTGGTGTAATTAGACACCTTGGGATTCTACAGCAAGGAAGTATATTTTGAGCTTTTGGATTAAAGTTGTCTGTATTACACAGTCACCAGCAAATAAGCATCGTCTGAACTAGACATTTGTGTACACAGAGAAGGTGTCTTTATTGGTTTTCTGAATAAGAGCGTGGTAATTCTTGGTGGGTGGAGAGTAATAAAGCGTCATGATTATTGATCGAGAAGAAAGAAGAGGCTGTGTACTTCCATAGAGCTACATACAGGCTTGGAAACTCACAAGGGAGGGAGGGGCCGGTCCCACCCCCGGTAGCTACGAGCCTGCATCAACTGGATGGAAATGAGTTTGGTTTGGCTTAGGGTTATTCATCAGAATTCCACAGGATATCACTGAACAAAATTTGACACAAATATTTTGCTAATCATAGGAGGGTTTTTCCCCCTCCTCTCTCATCATTAAACATTTCTTTAAAATTATGTGAAAATTGTAATCTTTTTGTAACAAGACAATGTCTCGTCATTATTCCAAGAAGTATCAATGATTATTTTTGGTTCTCTAGCAGGTACAGAAGAATGAATCAATTATGATAGGGGGCTGCATTCTATTTTCCACATTACTTGTGATTGAAATGCTTACAAACATGACCTCTAAAGTTAGCATTGTCACTGAGCTGTTACTTACTTTGACCACTAGGTGGCATGGCGAGCACCTATTCAGCCAGAGAACAAATTCTTGAGTAATTTAAATGCCTTTTCTCTGCTTGGCTCCAAATTTCGTACTTGAGTTAGTGGTAATTAAGAGAGACAAGTTCCCTGTCCTCGTAAGGAGAAAGATTATAAACAAGTAGTTATTTCTCAAGTGACATGGAAAAGCATGAGAATATTGAGAATATTAAGACTTATGGTGAGGGTTAGAGAGTGAAAAGGTACAGATGAGAATGTATTGACTTTAAACAAGGTGGTTATGGAAGACTTCTGAGAAGGAAAGTGGTAAATTGTGAGAAAGGGTTGAAGGATAAAAAGAAGTAGCTTACTGAAGAGTGGAGGGAAGAGCATTTTGGGCAAATATGACATTTGTCCATTACCCAGACTTTAAGTTTTTTAAGTTAGCAGCATACTAACTCTTTGGTTCAACTGCTTAATCTTAGACTTCTGACCAGAAGCTGGACACTTGAAAGGATAAAATATATCTTTTCAGAATACATCTATCAGCCAAATAGACTTAATGAGTATATGTAATCTTAAAAATTGCTGAATCAGCACATATTTCCTGTTTGATTAATCACTCATTGTTTTCCAGTCGATGCTAACTCAGAGCAGCCCTAAGGGATAGGTTAGAACTGCCCCTGTGCGTTTCCAAGACTAACTGTACAGGAGTAGAAAGCCCCCTCCTTTGCTTGAGAAGCTGTTGGTGGTTTCAAGCTTAGATTTAGCCAAACTAGTAGCCTCCAGGACTTCTTAGTCCTAGACTGTTCTCTTAGAACAACTCCTGCCTGTTAAAATTCTTTGGCTCTTATGGCTGGATTCTTGCTTGTGAAAGCTTTTGACAGGGCCTCCCTCTTTAGTTTGCCTCAAGAGAAGATCAGTTTTCATTTGATATCTTCACCCACTTATTTGTCAAGGGACATCCTTTTGGTGTGTTATTGAAGTTAAAGTGTATTTCTCTGACCTTTTATGTTTAATTGAAGAACAGAGGATATATTCCAGACTCTGCTGGACATCACGTCGTGCTATCTTATTTTCTCAGTAGCCTCAAATTCCATTGTATTCACTGGGCAACTAAGACTTAGGAAGTTTTAGTAGCTTGCCTGCATCCCACAACTAATAATAGTCACAGATGGGCTGCAGATAAAACCCAAGAATTGCATTCAAAACTTCTAAAACTATGTCTCACAAACCGTAGTCTTTTATATAAAGGGCCTGATCTGATAATAAATATGTGGTCTTGGTGAACTCCTACAATCTTTGTTGCAGCAACTAAACTAGTGAGGTAATATGAAAGTCGCCATAGACCATTTGGTGTATGTATATAAATGGGCATGGCTGTGTACAGATACAATTTTATTTGCTTGGCCAGTTTGATGACATATTTGTTGACCCCTGGCATAGGAGAATGCTTTTGATACTTAATTTTTCTGGAGATTTATCTCCTTATTCTAAAAATAGTGCATTAGAAATTTTAGTGAATTTACGTGTTTGGTTAAGGAACCCTGCTGGTAGAGTGGGTTATGTGTTGAGCTACTTACTACAAGGTCAGCGCTTTAAACCACCAGCCCCTCTGTGGGAGAAAGGTGAGACTTTCTGCTCAGGTAAAGATTTGCAGCATTGAAAGTGCACAGGATTAGCTTTGATCTATCCAAACTATTGCTCTGAGTCAGAACTGATTTAATGGCAATGAGTTTGAGATAGTTAGGTGGTTATACTGGAGATATTATTGTATTTTAGCTTGAGTTAAGATTCTAACCCAATTGTCAATTAAAGCTCTCATTTAAAATCAGAGCCGGGTGCTGAGCCCCGGTGACGTAGTGGTTGTGCTCGGGACTGGGACCCACTGGGATGGAGGTTCAATTCCGGCTCCCAGGAGCAAAGGCTGGGCCTCCTACTCCCATGACCTGAGGGCAGTGATGCCTAAAAAAAAAAAAAAACCTTTAAAAAATAATAATAAAAAATAAAATCAGAGGGCTGAGCCCCGGTGGCGTAGTGGTTGTGTGCAGGACTGCGGCCCACTGGGACGGCGGTTCAATTCCAGAAGTGGGGCTGGACCTCCTACTCCCACCACCGAAAAGCAGTGATGCCAAAATAAATAAATAAATAAAAATAAATAAAATCAGAGCCATAACTAGATGTATGAATGATCCATTTAATACTAGTACTATTTTTGTAACCTCTTTAAAAAAAAAACCTGCTTATTGAGTGTTGAGGGCCCTCGGTGGTTATAAAATAATATGCTTTGTGCTCATAGATGATTGAGAAGTTGGACATCATTTTGTCCAAAAGATGTTGTTGAAGAAATAGCTGTGCTCTGTAGAAGTTAAGTGATATGTCCAAATTTAACTACTGATTGGCAAGTCTCAAGATTGCCTACATGTTGACTTTCTCCTATTCTAGCAGTTGCTCTGCTTTGACTATGATCACTGACAGCAAAGTTTCTTAAATTATTAGTTACTACTTTCTTGTGCTGTTAATGAAAGCCCAGAGATAAGGGATCAGATGAATAAATACAGAAGTTCAAAGTTCATGTTAGGGGGGAAAAATCTTAAAATTATATCTTGTAGCTTGCATTCTTCTAATTGTAATAAAATAAATATAAAGACAATGGTCTTAATGCTCACAGTGTTTATAATTTAGGAAGCATATAGGTAGATATATGTCTGATAATATACAATACTCGGTTACGTAAGTAGTAAAGGTAATTAAGGGAGGAAGAACTCTCTTTCTTCGTTATTATGACAAATGTTTTGCCATAAAAAGATGAGTAGGGTTTGGAAACTCAAATTAATACAATTAGGGAAGAAGAGTGGAAGCTGAAATACCAAGTTTGGTGTACGAAGCAATTTAAATCCAGCTGTATTGTCCACATTTCCTAGAGGATGTGTATCTAGTTGTAGATAAACCTGAAAATGGTAATATTGGGCTGAGCCCCGGTGGCGTAGTGGTTGTGCGCAGGACTGCAGCCCACTGGGACGGAGGTTCAATTCCAGCAGTGGGGCTGGGCCTCCTACTCCCACCACCGGAGAGCAGTGATGCCCGAAAACCAAAAAAAAAAAAAAAAAAGTTAATATTGGCATATTGTATAAACTTTTGAGTATCCCAGGGATTTTGTCCTTTGTGTGATGGTATTAAAGAATCAAACATTCTCCTACTCCCACCACCTGAAGGCAGTGATGCCTACAAATTTTTTTTAAAAGAACCAAACATTAACGTAAGAGGAGCTCACAAAGTTTGTGGGCAAGTTGCATGCTCTCTGAACTTCATTTTGCGATGAAATGTTTGAAGCTCCCTCATAGAGTGATAACCCAGAATCTTACTCTAGTGTTTGTTGAGTTGGAGGAGGAAATGGAGATCAAAGGGTAATTAAATGAGGTCTCTCTTGTTTCTTCTCTTAGGATGTTGACCCTGGTGTAAGTGAACATTCTGGTGACTGGTTGGACCAGGAATCAGTTTCTGATCAATTCAGTGTAGAATTTGAAGTTGAATCTCTTGATTCCGAAGATTATAACCTTAGTGAAGAAGGACAAGAACTCTCAGATGATGATGAAGAGGTATATTTTTTTCAACTAGTTACGTTAGAAAGTTGTTAAAGACGTTTCACCTTCATTTCTTTTGATTAGTATATTTAGGTTTCACTTGAAATCCTTGTCTTTTAATTTGTTCAAACTAGATCATTGGTTATACTTGAAGTTTTTGCAGTTCCTTATTGTCTGATTTATATTTTCTTAACTAATGCTCATGAGTCAGTGTAGATTTTCATAAACTTTCTTAATAATGACCTATTCACCTTTTTGTCATTCATTACTTTAAGACCCTCTCTGCTTTGAATTAATTTTTTTTTATGGCTGTAAACATGTACACAGTTAAAGTGAAATAGTACCCCAGATGTACCCCAGATCTGTTTTCTGGAGGTGGTGATTGTCTACAGCATATCTGACTCTTTTCACTGCTATTTTGTGCTTCCATTTTCATAAAACAAAGTTACTTATACTAAGTTTTTTGCTGTCTGCATTTTAAGCCATCTGTTTCCTGGCATTTTACCATGGTGGTGGGGGTTTCCCACTCCTCCAGGTCTCCTTTTTTACAGTTAGTCCATTTGACTCTTGTCTCAGGATTTCTTATCCATAGAAATAGACACAATTTATTTAAGGCTTCCCACTAAGTAGCCTTTTCTGTTGAGGGAAAAATAGTGCTGAATGTTGCTAATGAATTTTATTTTACTAGATCTATCGTGTTACTGTCTATCAGACTGAGGAAAGTGATTCAGATTCATTTGAAGATGATCCTGAAATCTCCCTTGGCGTAAGTATCCTTCAACATTTTTTGTTGCTGGTTTTTCAAACCATTTTATTAGGACACAATCCAAACATCATACCATTCAATAGCTCAATCATATCAAGCAGTATTACAGTTACTACCACAATTATTTTGAGAACATTTTCTTCCACTTTGATATCATGTCTGAGGTCAAGATTAGAAAAATAATGTCTTTAAAAAAAGAAAAAAAGAATGTCTATAAGCTCGAAGGAGGGAATTTTTATAAAGTTAAAATAGAACCAAGACATTATTCTTTATTTTAATGTCTTAGCATTTGAGCTTTTTGTAGTAGACATTCCAAGTGTGTACAACAGACTGCTTCATTGCACTGATAGCACAGCCTTAACCAAAGTTTGCCCGTCTTGTTGAACGTAATTATGCTTCAGAACGGCTTGCACTAGACAGTGTGATTAGGACTTTAGTCAGACTTAATGTTTACACCTCATGTTTCCTTGGGTTCCCGAGGTATTTTTAAAAGTTATTATTTTTGTTCTTAATGCTACCTGTTGTTAACCTTTATACATTTGAATAGGAAATAAGATGTTTGAATTGAAAATAAATTTCAGTTAATTAAATGCAATAAGAAAATAGCAAGTTGCAAGTTTTTGTTATGTTAGATAGTAGCTGTTCAAGTAATTAGCTGACCCAATCAAGTTGAGTGAGAAATGTTTCAGACTTAAATCTTGCAAATGGGCATTTTGAAGTACTGTTTTTCCTTATAATGTAAAACCATCATATTTGGTTTTATCAGCTAGTAAAAACCAATTTTGACAACATTGAGCACCAGTGCAGCGAACAGTCTCCACCCTCATTGTCATTCCCTTGTCAGACCTTTGGCCAGAAGGCATCCATGGCAGAGACTATGTGCCATTTCCTCCGGGAAGAACCACTCCGCGGTTACACGCTGTAGCAAGGCTGGTGATGTGGGGGGAGTTTATTATCCAGATTTCAAGATGGAAAGGTTTGGGAGAGAATGAGGTGTAGAGAAGATGCATGGAATAGTTCCAGAAATGATAACACATAAAGGATAGACAAGAAAAATACAAGGATGGTAAAGATTGCTGAGAAGAATAAAATTTCCTTTGTTGATGGACTTAACCCCAGTTCAGATCTGGCTTCCAAGCACATTTAGGCCCCCCTCCCACTAATGGGGCATGGGCGTTTTGGTCTTTCTCTAGGAAGGGTGTTTTCTTAGATTGAGTGGACTCTAGGGGAACCTAGATTCAGACTCTTTACGAATGGGTAAGGCCTTATTCAGAATTGAATACCCCAGAGCTCTGTTTGTAACAAACAACTCTGTTTACATCTCCAAAGAGAACTTTACAGCTAGAGTTGATATAATACCACATTTTTAATAGAACTAAATTAAAACAAAAATCATGAATACAGTTTTAGTTTTAGGGTTCCCTAGAATGGTATGGCTGGAAAAATAATATGCACGTAAAGATCTCATTTGAAGAGACTGTTACACAGTGAATGTTTTATATAAAGCCTAAAAATGCTTTTACATTGCTGTGACCAGTTATTAAAGGGCTAGGGAAATTGACTCTCATTTCATTGCAGGACTATTGGAAGTGTACTTCATGCGATGAAATGAACCCTCCTCTCCCATCCCATTGTAACAGATGTTGGGCACTTCGTGAGAATTGGCTTCCTGAAGATAAAGGGAAAGATGAAAAGAAAATGCTTGAGAGTCCCAAACTAGAAAACACAACTCAAGTAGAGGAGGGTTTCGATGTTCCTGATTGTAAAAAAACAGCAGTGAGTGACTCCAAAGAGTCAAATGTTGAAGAAAATGATGATCATGTAACACAAGTCTCCCAGTCTCAAGAGAGCGAGGACTATTCCCAGCCATCCACTTCCAGTAGCATGAATTGCAGCAGCCAAGATGCACGAGAGCTCGAGCGGGAAGACGCACGGAGCAAAGAAGAAAGTGTGGAATCTAGATCTCGTCCTATCGCCACTGAACCTTGTGTGATTTGTCAAGATCGGCCTAAAAATGGTTGTATCGTCCACGGCAAAACAGGACATCTTATGGCGTGCTTTACATGTGCAAAGAAACTAAAAAAAAGAAACAAGCCCTGTCCAGTGTGTAGGCAACCAATCCAAATGATTGTGTTAACTTATTTCCTCTAGTTGACCTGTCTGTAAAATTAGAATTATATATTTCTATCTATGTACACCTGAAATGTAGGTGGTTATTTTGTCAACACGAAATTTATTTTTTTAAAAATACATAAAGTCAAAGTTTATTTCAGTCCATATAGATTTCTACCTCTGGGGATGGGAGGAGGTAGTGAAAATTCGCTTTCTTTAGGAAAATTTCACTTTTGTTTATATTGGGATTTTGATACCATTTGAATTGGAGTTATAGCTCATCCTTTAACCCATCCTCTATTTCCATTTACTCTCCTTGTAGGGCATTCAGACATAATTTATTATTTTCGGAAGGACATTGTGTGTGAAAGGTTTACTATTTAAATTCTAGACACTATTAAACCTGGTCTGTTTCCCTGTTGGCTCAGAAATTCTTAAATATGCTTAATAAAAAGCTGAGACTACTATTTGATGCTGAGTGGGAATGTGACTTCCTTATTCTCCAGCCTCTCACTTAGGAAAAGACAGATTATACTAGAGAGGGTGGTGATGTAGGAGTGGTTACCTGACCGACAGTGTTTACTTGTTGGGGTGCTCACTTCAAGGTCAGCTGGTCAAAACTACCAGTCACTCCATGGGAGGAACTGTGGGCTTCAAACTCCTGTCGAGTCGCAGAACTTCAATGCTGCTGAGTGGCTCCGAGTCAGCATCGACTTGATGCCAGTGAGTTTGGTTGTCAATAGTCTTTGTAGAATTCTATTCATAGCACGACTGTGACTAGCACAGTAGTGAGTGAGTGGATGGGTGAGACAAAGTGTACACACATGCAGTGGAGCACTTCTCCGCCATCAAAAAATGAAGTCCTGGTACATGGGCGTACTTGAAGACCCACTGAGTGAATTTAAGTCCGTCACAAAAGAGCAAACACTGTGTCACGCACTTTTCTACATCGAGGTGCTGGGGCAGGGGAAAGCAGATCATGTTTTGGAAAATAAGTTTGTGATGATGAAAATTTTATTAACAGTAATGGTTATACAATTTGATGTTTTACACCAGAAAAATGACAAACATAGTTTCTTATGTGTGCGCGCACAATTCAAATTTTATTGCTTATTCATGTTGTCATTTGACACATTTTGGAGTAACCAGACTTAGAGAAAATACACTGGGAGTGTGAAAACATATGATGGCAATATTGATGAGAATGTTCAAATGTTTTATATAAGGTAATGACAGGCACCCCTGCCGCCACCACCTCCAGAAATTTGTGTACTTCATATAAAAAGTAAAAATAGTTCATTGACGGTTGACCAGCAATTTTTGTAACTGATGTGCCCACAGTAAGCTGGAAAAATTCTAAAAACTTCACGAGTCAAGCTAGTAGTTTTGATAGCTTTAAAATAATAAACCAAAGGCTGAGCCCCGGTGGCGTAGTGGTTGTGCGCGGGATTGCGGCACACTGGGATGGAGGTTCAATTCCAGCTCATAGGAGCAAAGGCTGGGCCTCCTACTCCCACCACCAGAGGGCAGTGATGCCTAAAAAAAATAATAAACCAAGAAAACAAATCCACATGACAACCTACAAACACATAACCTCAAAAGTTGGCACATTCTAGTGGTCTCATTTTAAGGTTTCCATGCAAGGGAAAATGTGATGAGTTTTTGCAAATGACATTAAACCCCTTCACTGTAATTACACTCAATTCAAAAGATTTAGGTGAAGCTACATTAACCCAAGCAAATAACATGCACACAAATAATAAAACTTATGCTAAGGTAATGCCTCTAAGTTAATGGTACTTTTTAAAAAGACAGATCCAAAGTTCACAGGTATAATTTGAGGAACTGGGATTTTTACCTTTGCTGATACACAGCAGTTCTAAGTGTTTTAAAAGTTGAATCCTTATAAATTGCACATAAACATCGATAATTTTTCCCGATGTGTCAAAACTACACTAATGGTTTCTTTAATGCACAATTAAAAAAGTCTAGTTCAGCAGTCGCCTTTTTGTTTAGTTTGACAACGACCCTCAGGCTTAGAAATTGCATACTTGAAACGTGTTTTATATGAAATCACCTAGACCCCACTTACTAAACAACCAAAAATATAATAGGTAAAAAGGAATTTATTAAAGGTATTATTTCCAACAAAAAGTATTAAGGCATCTTTTACTCCATGGAATATGCAGCAAAGAAATGTTTCAAACAAGTGTCAGCACTATGTTGACAATGCTTTGCAATGTATTTGGCAGGTTTCTGTTTAAAATGTTCCACGTACCATTAAAAGCTTTCATGATTAAACATCTGAACAGAAATCACAAAGAGAAGTATAGACAGTCATTTATCAAACAGAAGCAATTCACCTTTGAAACAGGAACTACAAAGTGCACCATGTCAAGTCAAAATACTGAGAGTGCTGAGCCCCGGTGGCGCGAGTGGTTGAGTGCGGACTGCAACTTGCGGGCTGGTGGTTCAAATCCAGCGGTGGCTCCCAGAAGTGGCGCTGGGTAGCGCCCCCGAACACCAGAGGCAGTGATGCCAAAAAAAAAAAAAAATACCGATAGTAAATGTCTTTGAAGCAATTCATGCCTCAGTAATTGAGAGAGAAGAGATGAAAGACTATTGAAGGTGAGAAGCCCCCAGGGGAATCATGCCGCCAAGTAGCAGTTGACGCAGTATTTTGATGAGGGTTTGAAAAGACCTTCAGACACCCACAACAGTGTCAGATACTGTTCCCCATATTGGCCTATTGACAGGCTTTGTAAAGAACTAAATAACATTTTCACCTTTTATTTTTTTTTCTTAAAAATCATTTTATTGGGGACTCATACAGCTCTAATCATAATGTATACATACATACGTTGTGTCAGTAGTTACATCTTTTCTGGGGTGGGGTGGGGTTTTTTTTTTTAATTTGGGAGAAGTAAGCCAGTTTTATAGGGCAAGCAAGCTTAGGCAATTAGCATATCGTGATCTTCAAAATTAACAAGTGAATGGCAGCACAGCTGCAAGTCAGGCTTCAAAGGCCAGGGCTGTTTACAGTTACAAAGGCGACAAACTACAAACCCCAGGCAACAAACTGCAACACAGTTCAGGCATATTCGGCCTGTAGCCAGGTCAAGCATATCCGGGCTGGATGGCTCCTGACAGGTCCCCCTTTTTTATTTTTTCAAGTAATATCCTCCCGGGAACTCCGCCTGTCTTAGGTTGTCAGGACACACACTCAGTCCTTTCCTGTCATCGGTCAATGGCCTGCTAATGTCACCATGGCCTGTCTTAGGTTGGTACATTTTCACCTTTTAAGAAGGCAAGTTTGTGAAGATAACTGCCACTAGATATCTTCTTGAACGGTTAATGTACATTTTTTTAAAACTTTTGTGGGTATCACTGCCCTCTGGTGGGAGTGGCAGGCCCAGCCTTGCTCCTGCAGAGCTGCTGCTGGATTTGAACCTCTAAAGCAGTGGGCTGCAGTCCTGTGCTCAACCACTACACCACTGGGGCTCAGGCTACTGTACATTTTTTTGGGGGGGGGGGAGGGGCATCACTGCTCTCCGGCGGTGGAAGTAGGAGGCCCAGCCCGACTGCTGGAATTGAACCTCCGTCCCAGTGGGCCGCTGTCCCGAGCACAACCACTATGCCACCGGGGCTCAGCCCCTAGTGTACATTTTTAATATAAGAAACATACAACAATGGGCTGAGCCCCGGTGGCGTAGTGGTTGTGCGTGAAACTGCGGCCCACTGGGACGGAGGTTCAATTCCAGCAGTGGGGCTGGGCCTCCTACTTCCACCGCCGGAGAGCAGTGATGCCAAAAAAAAAAAGAAGCATAGAAAAAAACTTTAGTAAAAAGTCACCACAACATGAGAAGAGTACTGGAAGTTTCTGAACTCCCGTGTACTTTTTTAATAGGCTGCTGCTTATCAGATTCCAAAGGTTGTTCATCATCTTTATAACCACTTTTGCTTAAATGCTTCACCACGTCAGCCCAGTTCCATACGAGAGGAAGTTCTCCTTTGTAATCCGATTTATCTGCCAGTTTTTGAAAGTTTTTTTTTTCTTTTTTCTTACTTGGTGGGATTGGATTAGGAGTTTCGAGGGAGATGATACTGCTTATAGAAATCGTAGAATGAACAGGACGGTGGTTCCTCATGAACTATTCCTTATTGTCCTTGGCGTATTCAAATCATGTATATGTCATAGCAGTTCCGAGATTAACTTCACCTGCTTCTTGTGTAACTTGGCTAATATACCCTGCTTTACAGCTGATGATATAGTATTGTTAAAAAAGGCGTTCATTGATAGAATTGAAGCATACGTTTATAGAATTGGGGATATGTTTCTGTCCAGGAAACCTCTATTAAGAAAGCTTTGGAATCATCATTTTCTCCTATCCAAAAGTGAAATGAAATCGGACTTACTTCCTGGAAACCGTCTCTGTCGTAAATAGAGAGCAACGCTTCTCGTTCCATCCCCTGGTCCTCGTTGGCCCCCAGCGTGTCCGCCGGCAATCGGAGGGGGCGAGGGCAGCGACCCCGAGGCCCAGACATGCCCTGGGCTGTGAGTGCCCGCTCACACAAGGCAGCGCCAGCCGCCGGCGGGGCATTGGCCAGTATAATTTCATAAAGGTGGCGACACAAAAAAGGTGCAGCTTGCTACCATGCTTGAGCACAACCAAACACCTCATGGGATTCACTTGGTTTAAAGGCTTAGGTTTATGGGCTCTTAAGACAGTTCGAGTTCTGATTTACTTTCCCAGTTCTGTAGCCAGTGCCTGGGGTCTTAAAGCTTGTCACAGCCATCCAAGATAGGGCCCAGGAAGGAGTCCTTGCAAGTAAGAAGGAAGTGGCCTGAAAGGCCCGTGTTGCCGTGGACAACCCCCTCCTGTGCGGGGACCCCAGGTCTGGGGCTGCTTGGCCATATTTAGTGTACCATCTAGGACTCAATAGGTGAGTCCTGACTGAAACGGGCAAAGTGTGGGAAGAGAATTTCACATTCATTACAGAATCCAGTTTCTTCCAGAATCTGTTGAGACTAGAGTATTGCTTTCATAACGATTAAGGGTGAATGGGCGGCATTAACTAAAGGAAGCTAAGTCACTGCTCATGGAATGGCGTGGGTGCAGAGAGCCTGAAAGGTGGCACATGAACATTCTCATTGACCCTTACCTGGGTGTGTTAGTCCGGGTAGACTAGAGGAACATATTTCCAAGCCACGCATATGGATATAAGGAATGCGTTTATATTCAAGGGGAACAGGACATTGAGAAAACATCCCAGCTCAAGGTCCAGCTCAAAGTCACAAGTCAGATATTAACCCATCTGCCTGAAATTGGTCCATAAAGTCTCCTTCTGACTCACGAAGTCACAGGTCAGGGCCTACAGAGTCCCGGAACCGACAGGGGTCTCCCCATGTCTCCTCGCTTCCAGGGCTCAGGGTCCATCAACAGCATCCCGTGATGGCAGAAGCATCTCATCGCTGGCAGAGGCCTCCATGTGGCTGCCCCAGCCTCAGAGGTCCGGCTCCATCAGGGCAAAGCCGTGTGGTTTCTTCACCGGCTACTCCAGCCTCTCAGATGCCGCCATTCTGTGTTGCCTGTGATTAATCATCTCTGAAACTAACTCCCAACAACTGGGGAAGATAACTTCTCATCTTCAGAAGGGAAGTATCTCGAGATTTCCCAGGAGTCTCAGGTGAAAGCCATGCCCACATAGAGGCCTCATTGGCTACTTAATGGCTATCTCCAGATTAACAGGCCAGACTCCACCCCTACATTTCAATCATAAAATTAACATAAGTACATGACTGCCACACTGGGGAATCGTCATAATGGGCTGTGGGCACAGTAACAAGACTTTTAACTGCCAATTACCCACACAGAACATGGAAGGTTACTTGGCATTCTGAGAGGAAGTTGTTCTGAGGAGGGGGGTGGGAGGAAGGGCCAGTGGGGTCACCGGGGAAGGTTCTCACTGGTCACAGTGAATTTTTCAGTAAAAGCAGTTTCACCCGATTTTGTGATGGCCAATTTAAGAACAATGTGTGGCTGTGAAATTGTATTTCTTCTCAGAAAAATGCCACAGAAACTTGTGATGAACACAGCTTATAAGGACAGCAATAAGGGAAAACTCAAGTATCTGAGTTTCAAAGAAAGGTGAAATGTTGATTGATGACAAACCTCGTTCTGGATGTCTGTCAACTTTCCAAAAGAGTGAAAATGTCAACTGCTCGTGCATTTGGAGTTTGTTCCATCAGGCCAAACTGTTAATCAAGCTTTCTATTTAGAGGTTCTGAAAAGATTGCATGAGTGTTTGACAAAGGCCTGATTTGTGGCAGGCGGGGGCTGGTTTTGCCACCACAATGCATCTGCTCACACAGCCATCCCCGTGCGCCAGTTTCTGGCAAAAAAAAAAACAGCATGCCTCCCTTGTCCCATCCACTTTACCCACCTGAACAAACTGTGCGGCTTGTTTACATTTCCGCGAATGAAGAGGGGCACGAAAGGACAGTGATTTGATGACGTAGAAGAGATGAAGACAAACAAAAAACAAAAAAAACGGAGGTGCTGTCATCCAAACAGATGAGCTTGAAAAATGTTCCCAAGGATGGAATGACAGATTGACCAATGAATGAAGTGTAACGGAAAATACTTTGAAGGTGATGAGGTTGTTTTGTGAAAGAATTTACATAGTTTTGAAAAAAATTCCATTTTTAAGGGAGGGGGGAGGTAACTCATAAATACATGTCATCATGGCATAGTATCATGAAAAACTTGTACTTACCCTTTCTGGTTGCTTAGGTTTAGAGTTGGGTTAATATTTACAAAATAAGGGCTTTTTTTCAACTTGGAAATACACTAGTTGACATTTACAAAAGAGAAATGAGAACCCCAGCACATTGAAGATGCCCAGAAGTGTTGAGTATGTTAAATTCTAAAATGGACTGCTAACAGAGAGGACTGCTCTCAAAATGGACTGCTAACAAAGCAACAGAAAATAGTAAAATATGAGAATAGGGATGGAAGAAAGGCCCCAGGCACTTGGGGACATGTTTCATCACAGTTAATGCATCCAAATCACATTGTAGCTATTGTAGACTGTCATCTTGAATACAACCATAGTTGATGGCTTTGGACAAGTGATGCTAAACAGCTCTGCTCTTCCTCGTTCTGTTCTCGGTCCGCGTTTCCGCTCGCACAGAATGGCACTGCCTATGCAAAAGTCCTGCCAACAGCTCAAGGGTGGTGGAACACAGCACTGTCTTTCACGTTTCCAATTCTAACATGTCAGCTTTCTCTATGTTATGCATTCGCGTTGTGTAAGGTGATTTCATCTATTGCTCAGGCTTAGGTTGTTTCATTCACAACCTACCAGCCAGTTGATCTTTCTCCTAGCCCAGAGTGCCATCTTCCCAAATTCTCTTCACTGCCCTTGGGCTCCCCGATATGTGGTTTGCCTTATACATAATTTATAGATAAATATCTTTGTGTCACTTGTTTTTAATAGTGGAGAAAACCTCCACTGAATTCTCTTGCTGGTTGGATAATTTGTCAGTTGGTCTGCCTTTTCAGATTTTCAACTTGCTCTGAAATGGATGTTCTTTTCTTTTCTTTTTTTTTTGGGGGGGTCATCACTGTCCTCTGATGGTGGGAGTAGGAGGACCAGCCTTTGCTCCTGTGGAGCTGGAATTGAACTTCCATCCCAGTGGGCTGCAGTCCCACGCACAACCACTACGCCACCGGGGCTCAGTCCAGATGTTCTTTTCTTGTTTTATGATTTTGTGGTCATTTTTAATTTACCCTCGTACCATGACTACAAGATGATGATGATGATGATGATGAAATAATGAAAAATATAGAGGGTGTGTAATGTATAAGTAATTTTTAAACCATTTTATCACAATCCACGTATAGATCCATTGTGCCACGCACATTTATACATATGTTGACATCATTTTCAAAACATTTTCTTTCTACTTGAGCCCTTGATATCAACTCATTTTTGCTCCTCCCTCAGGTAATTATTTTAAATCATTTCATCGGGGGCTCTGACAGCTCATATAACATTGCATGCACCAATTGTATCAAGCACGTTGGTACCTAGGTTGCCTTCAGGGTGTTATTCTCTGTTTTTTTTTTTGGGGGGGGCCATCACTGCCCTCTGGTGGGAGTGGGAGGCCCAGTCTTGCTCCTGGAGAGCAGCTGCTGGATATGAACTGCCAAGCCAGTGTGCCGCAATCCCACACTCAACCACTACGCCACCGGGCTCAGTCCCGGTGTTATTCTCTTGAATCCTTTTTCCCTGCAGCTGTGGTTCACGAGTTCCTGATTCACACCACGTGATGTTATGTTCATTCCAGCCTATGAGAAGGGCTACATTCAAATCACAGATTCGGTATTTGCCTTTTCACTCTAAGTAATTTTGGACAACTGCCCTCACTAGGGCTTCGCTCCTCTTCCTCCTGCAGAGCAGCTGGTGACGTGGGACCTCCTCCGGCTAGCGGTTAGTCTTGTGCTCGGTGCCTGATGAAAGGCCCTGTGTACACAGGCATTCAGTTCAAGATACTGGGAATAAAAGCAACTAGAGGAAAGGACCATTTCCAACCCCATTCACCATTTCAACAGTGCATTAGATTCAGTGACCACATTTTCCCCTATATGCAATCATTGCCACGCTCTGTTCTGAGTGATTCTGTCGGTGTCAGCTAGAGGTCTAGAGGACCCATCCTAAACCCTCACACGAACAGTTCTCCTGGATGGCTCATTCCAACCACGCCTGCATGATAATGAAGTGAACAGACTGTGGACTAGGAGACCAATCATTGTGCTGGAATAGCAGCCAATGGGAAAACAGAATACAGATTGAGACAAGTCAATGGGCTCCTGCCATCAGGTCCCAATAAAATCCAATGTCATATCCCTAAACAGCGGCCCTCCTCAAATTGGGTGGTGGCTTGCTTCTTGGTTGAAGTGTATTTTGCTTATTAAATCATTTCCCCGTTGACTGTCTTGTACTGTCTCGTCTTACGTGTGTGTCTCTCCCTGCGGTTCTCTGCCCAGGAGAAACTTGCTAGCTTTTCTCAGAGGGAGAAAGGCCCAGTGACATTGGCTTCCGGCACCTCACAGATTCCACAACCATCAACACTCAGGGCCTCCTAAGCAACAATTCTCCCCTTTGCTCTCCTCGCTCCACCCCAATAGTCACCAGGAACCGGTGGTTCTGCCTGTAGAAGTGTGAGCACATAGTATTTGTCTATTTGTCACAGACTGACTTCACTTCAACAGTGCTTTCAAGGTTCGCAGAGTAAACCTCAGGACAGAATTCGATGCCTTAGTCTTGAGGATGAGAGGCACCTTGATCTCGATCAATTAGAAATACACAGCAACTCTAAGCGCCACGGAGTATGTAGGAGCCCTTGTGGTGTAGTGGTTATGAAGTGGGTTGCTAGCCACAAGGTCAGGAGTTGAGAACTGCCAGCCGCTCAGCAAGAGAAAGGCAAAGCTTTCTGCCTCCCAGAAAAAAGCTAAAACCTTGGCGTAAGTGGTTGAGTGCGGGACTGCAGCCCGCGGGCTTGGCGGTTCAAATCCAGCGGCAGCTCTCAGGAGCGGCACTGGGTAGCGCCCAGGACCACCGAGGCAGTGATGCCCCCCTCCAAAAAAAAAAGTTAAAATCTTGAGGATCCACAGGGCAGTTCTACCTTGCCCTCCAGGTTGCTCTGAGTCGGAATCAACTCGGTGGCAGCGGGTGAGTGTGTAATACAAGCTCCGGCGATGTGAGAAGGGAGAAAGCAAACATATACATAGAACCCTGGCACTCAACCGCGTTAGGACTCGACATAATCAGATTTCCTCACGAAATGTGAGAATTTTGCATCAGAGTTCCAACAAAACTCCTGAATCTGACCCAACACACGTGACTTTGTAAACAGAAGCAGTTCATGTTTTGGTCACTCAGCATTACTTGACGTTGTTAGTGAGCATTGTTTAAAACTTTTGCAACTGTGTTCCAAGTGTTTTGCTCTGATTTTCTTTGTCTTTGTGCCTTTTTGTACTGTTTTTAGATTTAAAAAAAAAAAAAAAACTAAGAAAGAGTTTTTGGAACAGAATCAAAACAAAGAAACGGTTAACCGTGTTATCAATATTGTTGATAATTTAATAAGCCCTTTTAGATAACATTTAAAGAAACACCAACAGCAGACCACATTAGACAGATTTTGTTGTTGTTGAGAAAGCCAGCCGACCCTTGTGAAAAATGGCAAAGAAGGGGAAAAAAAACCCTGAAAAGCAGATATCAGTTGATTTTTATAGACGGGGATTTCCCTTCCATTCAAGGGCTCTCCCCCAATATCTCCTCTCCATATCCATGTCCACAGATCAAGATCCTCAATAATCTCAAGGTATGGGCCATACAGTAGCTGTTAAAAACTCTTTAAATGTGGTGTTTCTTATTTAAATGACATTATTTAACTCTGGCCTTATGTACTTTGAAATTTCTGTGTAATGTTTTGTATAAAAAGGCAAGGTTAGTGTAAAAACGTGGTGGTCGAAAACGAATTAATCCATTTTCAG